>CAHIKZ030005501.1:325000-420000 GCA_903632075.3 Acanthosepion pharaonis | reverse complement strand
CAAATTATACAATACAGAGGTTAGCCATCAGTGATGAAACAATTGATGGAACAGCCTGCTCTTCTTATATATATATATATATATATATATATAAACAAATGCCGGCAGAAAGAATTTGTAAAGTCGCTTAATCTGTTGGGGGATATTTTATTTTAACTGTCCCTCGCTAATTTATTTACACGATTATGTCCCCTCCCCTCGTTACAAATATATATTGTTTGTTTGTTTGTTTTTTTATTGTGTTCCCCCCCCCTCTTTTTGCTCTTCATTGTCGTTAATATTCTTTTCGTTGATCCAACGATTGTCACCTGATGAGATGTTGGTTGAAATGGCCTTAGGGACTTTTAAAATTAAAATCAATACATTCCTTGTTTTTAAAACTCTCTCTCTCTCTCTCTCTCTATATATATATATATATATATATATATATATATATATATATATATATATATATATATATATGGGGGGCGGTGTATGTGTATTTAGGCAACAATCCCATATTTATACATGTTTCATTATAAAGGACAGATAAGGTACTACGATTAAGCTTTTTAGTTAATTTTTCTTGTGTTCCAACAAATGTTTTCTTTTCTGGACACAGTGTGTAGACACTCTGCAAATGTTATGCAATCCCGAGCGCTTTCGGCTATATTTTTAGCCATTATCAAGAATGATTTATTTTTGATTTTTAACTTGGTGTATGGGTTGTGTGTATGTTTCTAGAGTTATAGGCATGTTTTATTTTCCAGACACAATCAGCACATTGTGACCATGTTTGTAGTTAATATTATTGAGTGTTGACTTTTACTTTTTTATTATTAAGGCTTCCAATATTTTTAATCTTTTTTACATGTGAATGAGGTTATTATGTTTATATATTTTACTAGTATGTGTCTGGTAAGTTTGCGTATGTGTTTAAATGGGTCCTAATTGAGCTGTGGTCGGATACATGTAACGTAAGTCGTCTGGATAGGCATGTAGTAGTGTGACGAGTGTAATTATTTCTGAGTTCGTTTCGATCAGGAACACAGTTCCTTAACGGACATTTGAACTCATAAATAATGTTCGTTCGTTGTAATTTTGATTTTGCTGGTGTGTTGTTATTTTTGAGGATAAGCTTAGTCGTTTTAAATTTTTTGTAGTAGATAATTCATTTGATTTTTTTATTCTAATGAATAGTGTAGTGTATTTCTTTGTTATTTCTAAGTGAAGATTGATCTTGTTTGCAGTTGACGTGCATTTGGCTTTTGTAGAAAATATTTATATTATTTTTGACTTTGTGTTCACTCTCATTATTATTTACTTTGAAAAAATAGTCTATCTTGGTAGTCGATAAGGTGGTTAGGGAAGCCATTGTTAACTAGTGTCTGTTTTGCATTGTTAAGTTTTTAAGGAAAAAACGAGAGGATGAATTCTGGTATGCTGTTTTTAGGAAGTTTTTTTATAACTGCTATTTTGTATGAGTGGGCATTCACTCTTAAAGTTGGCAAGAGTTTCTGCTGGTGGTTTTTTATACAATGAGCTGGTAAATGTGTTGTTACTGAATTCTACGAGAATGTCTAAGAATGGGAGTTTATTTTTTTACTAAATTCTTAAGTAAACTTAGATAAAAAATTTTCATATGTGATCTTGAGATTATTTATTTTGTATTTTTCGCTAAAATCAAAATATTGTCTACGTAGCAGACATATATTTTAGGTTTACAGCCCTGTTTAAATATTGTTTTCTACATAATTGGAGAAGCATGGGCAGAACGGATTTCCCATACTAACACCATGAGTTTGGGTGTAAATGTTGCCATTATGGTCGTAGAAGGGAAATTTGGTTGTGTATGCATGTAATAATTTTTGGAGGATATTTGGTTTGATGGATGGAGGTGGGATAGAATTATTTGTGTACACGGAATTGAGGATAATGTCAATGGCTTGATCGACGAGGACGTTTGTCAATAAATCTTAGACTTCAAATGACGCTCTGATACATTTGTTGGTTTTGTACATTTTAGAATTTGGAGGAATTCGTGGGTGGATGTGATGCTATAATTGGTGGGTAGGTATGGGATAATGATGTCATTAAGGATTTTGGTAGATCATAGATAGGAGGTGGGATCTGGGAAATGATTGGTCGTAGCGGATATCCGGGTATAATGATAAAAAGAAAAAAGCTAACACTCAATAATATTAACTACGAACACGGCGACAATGTGGTGTCTTCGGAAGATACTTGCTAATGGCTAAAAGTATAGCTGAAAACGCTCGGAATTACAGAATATTTGGACAGTTTCTACACACAAGTGTCCAGAAAAGAAAACACTTGTTTGAATACAATAAAAATTGAATAAAAAGCTTAACTTTTCTGTCGTCTGAAACACACACACACACACACACACACACATATATATATATATATATATATATATATGTATTGTGTACTTAGGCAGCAATCCTTCATTTATGCATGTTCCATTAAAAGAGCAGAACTTATGGTTAAGCTTTTTATTTAATTGTTTTACGTGTTCGAACTATTGCTTTCTTTTTTGGACACAGAGTTTGTAGAAACTGTCCAAATTTCTATAGTTCCGAGCGCTTTCGGCTATACTTTTAGCCATTATAAAGGATGATTTTGTTTTTTCAGTTCAATTGAATGTGTGCATTATGTGTATGTTTTAGTGTGCTATAAAGATGTTTTATTTTCCGAACACGGTTAGCACGTTGTGGCCTTGTGCGTAGTTATTATTAAGAGTTGGCTTTTTCTTTTTTATTATTAGGGTTTCCATTATTTTTAATCTTTTTTATGGGTGCATGAGGTTATTATGTTTGTGTTTTCTACTAGTGTGTTTTGAATGGAGTCTGGTAAGTTTATGTGTGTGTTTAAATGGGTTCTAATAGAGCTATGGTCAGATAGGTGTAACGTAAGACGTCTGGATAGGCATGTAGTAGTGTGACCGATGTAGTTATTTATGAGTTCGGTTTGATTATATATATATATATATATATATATATATATATATATATATATATATATATATCACTACCCAAGCTGTGTTCTTGATTTCAGTGCAGTGGAAAATCTAAGGTCGTAGTCTCGCAGCGCTGGTTCAAACTGTGGCGGCTGCTATATAAGGAAAATATATCATCACGACAAAAAATTAAACCGAGAGATTCATAGGGTTAATCTTCAATTGGTCTATATAGCTCTTGGTACAACAAAAATTAACCCTTCCCACATCAATCTTTATAGTGACACAGGGTCTTGTCTAAACTTCTGAAGGAGCTAAGTTCTAAGTCTTGGAATCATGAATCTTGTAGCAGCTGACGTGGATTCAAGAGGCTACCGATGCAGTTTCTCAGCCCAAATTCATCTACTTATATGTACTTCGGCCCAAAACAAGCGTGGGACCGAAAGGTTCTTGGGATTCGGTTATTCCCAAATCTTCATTAATTCCAATATAGAGTTTTCTTTCTGCTTTGTTATCAATTCCCACGTGGTCCATCTTGCTATGACACTGCTCTAATACTTCGACTCTCAACTCAGTAGGTACAGTCTGAGCCTTATTTCTTCATCCCTTCTTGAGAGATAATATAGCTTCCCTTCATGCGTTACATACTTGGAAGTATTATTTGCATCTGTTCTTGCTCTATGGGCAACTGTTTCACTGTCGTCCTGACTTTCCTTTATCATATCTCTTTAATGAGGACCATTCATAAGATGTGGGGGTCTCCTCTGTCTCAGCCTCTAATACAGGACGGCCCCTCAGTCTATGTAAATTGATCACTTGTACATGGTAAGCTCTGTCATCTACCCCTGGTTCCAATCTCACGGACTTTCCTTCCAACTACTTTGGAATTCTTGACAGTAAATCCGCGCAAGTATTGTCCTACCTTTCCAAGTAGTCAATTTTTCAATTATAGCCACTTAACTGCAAGGCCTTAATGCTGTATCTTCTTATTTATCCAGTCGGCCTCTAACAAATACCGTAATGATTTATGGTCCCTATTAATAGTAAATGTAGCTCCGCTTAAATAATAATCCAGCTTCTATGTCGAAGGCTTCTTCCTCAATCACTGACCATCTCTGTTGCGTCTCAGAGAACCTATGAGACAAGAAGTATACCGGTACCTCTTCTGGTATACCAGATACCGGTCCATCTTTGTCCGAGCATGGTTGAGTAAGGACTGCACCAATACATTGATCACTAGCATCTGTATACAGGATCATCGGAGATCCGGGGCCACATATAACTTATATATAACCTTCTATCCTTATAGGGAGTCACACCATTTCCGTTATCGTCATTTCTTTCCCGTCCACCTGGCTAATCGTAATGCCAAGCTTTCTCGACCACGCTCGATAATCTCAACCTCTTAGACGGGTCTACCCTAATCAAGGCCACAGACGCCACCGTGTCTATTAGTGTTCTCGTCGCTTTTCCTTTTATTACTGTTACATGTGAGCCTACTTCCTTCTAGGTCAGCAAATCTAGCCCCCTTTTTCCTGAGATAGTGTCCTCCTGACTATCTCTAACATTCTTCCCCCGCCATCCACTCACTTCTTGACATGAGTGCTAGCAACAAAAACTTCTCGTCATCTACATAGAATGAATTTCTCGACTGTATATGCTAATTTGCTTGAGTTTTCTCTCTTTTCTAAGAGAACAATTCACATCGAATGTTTCACGACATAACCAGCACCTTCCCTTCTTAATTCTTATGCTGGGGTGGCCCCTGGCTGGTTCCCTGATTCTGTTTCCTGGAAGCGTTCGTTCTATTGAAGGTGAGTTTTAGGGACCATTTTTAGGAACCCTATATCACTTCCATGGCTAAACCGACTGCATTTTCCGGAGAAACCCCCACAATTTTGGACAATAGATCGCTCTATGACCCGCATATTTTCAAGTCCAACAAACCAGCCTATATCGTGAGGGTGTTGGTGTAAAGAATCCATGCTTCAGGAACCACTCCCTCCTATTAGGGTCCGTCTTCCAATTATCCGGAGGTGCCCTCACATTCTCTATGACAAGGGCTTTCTTCTCTTTACTCTGCCACCTTTCTGATTCCTAAACCGAACTCTATCTCTTCTCGTCTTCTTCCACAATTTCTCACTGCCTTTGGCCAAACCTATAGCCACTGACAACCTGGTTGGGGCTTCCCTAACTACATCATGTGTGATGTCTCCAGCACATCAACAGACATATCCGCCAACTGGGCCTGACTAATATTTTGTCTTACTTCTTCATGGAAGACCAAGGCTGACAATTATGTCACTCTTGCTCCCAACTCTCCTGGAGTCTCTTCCCTTGCTTTGGACCAGTCTCATGGGGTTTCTCATAGCTTCTGTCGTCATTCCCTTTTCTGCATATTCGTCTATTAGCAGTTTCTCTAAGTGCATCCATAATTAAACCAGGGCATCTCTATAGGTGTCCCACCTCCCACAAAATTGGAAACGTGGCCCTCGGCTACATCATACGCTAATATCGCCGTCTCCAGCTCGGACTGTTCGTAGATGAACCGTTTTTTTTTGTGTTTTTGTTTTTTTTAATCAATCACCGTCAGCCGTTTTTTTTAACTTCTCCGGGTCCCCCTCTTTACGTTGGTAATCTGTGACCCATAGCAGGTCTCTGAAGTTACTCGACACTTGAATATTTTTCACTTCTAAGTCCCCATCTATAGACCGCTCCGGTCCAACATCACAGCTGTGCTCACTCATCCCAACTGATCTAATCAACCAACAAGGGAAAAGAGATACAATCCTACAAAATCTAGTTACAACCAAAAATAAATGCTATTAGCGAGGTGCAAAAGAAATCACTATGATAGATAAAATACAGGGAAACCAAAAAGTGTCCTCTCCTGTTACTTGACTTGTTTTGTGCTGGCCTCGACTTGATAAAACAGGAAAACACGCCCATGCAGTTTCAGAATCGTATAGTCAATTGACTAATGTCCATTGGTTCTTACTCCCGTAAATTGTCCTTTTTTCTACTCTTTTTCTTCGCTTCTTCCGGGATACGTTGAGCTGAGCATTTTGATCCGGACACCAATTAATATAACATCTTCAACCGACGGTCAAATCGTTCACCAAATAGTTAGGCCGTAAATAGTGTAACCACGTTTAGTGTTCCAGTCCTCAGGGTCTTAGAATGACGTTTTTACTACGGGGCTAATCTGCGATGGTTAATACTTGTTGATACTTTTTTGTGTGAGATAATTTTTCTATGCCTGTTGCCCACTGCTCCGACAGTATTCTGACCCAGTTGATGACGTGGCATGAATCTGGATATTTTTTTTCAAAAATACGTTTGACGATTTTTCTAATGGCTGCAAAGAAAGAACAGAAGGTTCCTAAAAATATAATTTTGTTTCTGCTGTTGAAATTGTTTTAATATTGGAAAAAAGTTTAAGAAAGGAACTGTAGATAAAAATACTAGTGTAATTGCTTCTTGTTTCAAACGTGGTAAAATGGTACTTTAAGGTCATGAAAAATAACGCTACCATCTTTGTGAAAACAGTCTCTGGACACCACTGAGACGTAATTCCATTGACCTATTTGTCTTGGAATTCATAGAAACTAATACTAACAGTAAATTCGAAAATAAAATGCGTTTCTACAAAATTCATGTCTTGTTTTCTCACAGAAGATCAAAAGAACAACCGTTTGACTGTGTGCCTTGATTTGAGGGGAAAAGATCGAAATCACTGACAGATACTTCACAAAGTTGTTACTGGGGATGAGCTTTGGTTTTACAATTACGATTCGAAAACGAAACAGACATGAAGACAAACAAAAGCGCCAAAGTCTAAGATCCATAAAGGTGCGTTTGGCGTGATCCGATGTCAAGACAAATATTGATTTGCTTCTTTGATGTAAATGGGATTGTGTTGAATCAGTGCATTTATTTGGTTACGGACTGGGAAGATTCCAGAAAGAATGAAATACTGAAAAACAATATAAATGGGATTGCTTCTTTAGCCACGACAATGCCCACCTCTCGGCAAACACGTCCTTGAGCGTCCAAAGGCTTTGCACTAAAACATACTATTTGAAATTCTATTCTCCCCGAAATTTTTACGTGTGACCTGCTTTTCTTGTTTCTTATGAATATAAGATAACATAACCCGAACGAAAAGCTTTTGCTGATGTTGACGATCAGAAACAAAAAACAATCGAAGGTTCAGACAAAATCCGCAATGAAATATTCAGCAATTTTTTCCAGGGTGTACTTCGTGGTAAAAACTAATAAAATATTTGAAAATGATTCCAGTTATTTTGTGATGCTGCTCATGTATGTGGATATATATATATTTGTTATATATATATATATATATATATATATATATTACTTCTGATAATGCAAGACTATCTTAGCAATTAAGTTCTCTGAGTGACTGGTGTGTTCATGAAAAATAAATGCGCAAAAATTCGCTTTTCTCTCAGCCGGGTGTCCATAATCTAGCGGTTAGAATCCCCGACTGATGCCAAGTCGGATGTCTGGACCCAATGATGAGCAGTGATACAGTGAAATAGTCTGTCTGTGGATATATATATATATATATATATATATATATATATATATATATATATATATATATATATATATATAAAAAAGTGAACATTGAAGTCAACACTCAGAGGCGACAGGCTTTTTTTTCATGCTAGACGCAATTGTCAGGCCGCGAATGTTGGATTTTCTCTCGACTATTTATATATATGGGTCAGTGGTGCATTGTGGCAAATCTATTCTTGCCGTTATTTTTGCGAAAGTGTCTTGTTTCTTTATTTCTTTATTTATTCAGTTGTTTGTTTGGGTTAATTTATTTAAAAAAAATTAATCGAAACGAATAAATAAATGAACAAATTAACAAATCGCCCCGCTAAAGTAACCGTTAGAATTAATAAAAATAAGAATAAATAAATAAGTAAAAATAATTAATCCAAATAAATAAATTAAAAAGTGTCATCCCGCCAAAATAACAGAATTGACTACAGCAAGCAATCTTGACATTGGACTAATAAATAGTTATCTTCCCAGACCAAAACAAACCATTAAATAAGCGACCTAAGCATATCACCCCCCTTTTTTTTTTTTTTTTTGACTACGTGAATAAAACATCAAAAACCGAAAAGAAAAAATAATAATAAATGAAAATGTAAAGCAAGTAAAATAAATTAGTGCAAACAAATAAAGAAATAAAGAGCAGGCCACTTTCGCAAAAATAAGCGCCAGAATAGATTTCCCACAATGCACCACTGATTCATGTATATAAATAGTGGAGGGAAATCCAACATTTGCGGCCTGACGATTGCGTCTAGCATGAAACAGCCTGTCGCCTCTGAGTGTTGACTTCAATATTTGCTTTTATATTTATATTTACATACGATATTGATCACGTTATCCCATAAATATAGCACACCTTGAAATTATATTTCTTCATATATATATATATAACGTTCGCTTTCTGACCATGAAACCAGTGTTCGAATCTCATCACAGTTGATTTGTCAGGAAGGAGACTTAGTTATCGGTCTGGAGGGGGACGATCCCAGCGTGTGTCACCTTTGGAATGTGCCTGAAAACCATGCCGCGAGTTGACCTAAGCTTTGTGAGTGAAATTGGGTAGACGGAACACTTGGTGGGGGGTGATAGCTGTGCTAGCAAGAAGTTACAAGTCACCGTGAGCGAGGTTTTTGAGTGGTCTGGCATTGTTCAGATTGATAATGTTAGATAACACGCTCTCTCTGGAGGTGTTGAACAAACTCAAATGTGCCTGAGCGAACGTCTACAATAGGGATTAGCCAGCCTCCCTACTAAACGGGTATCCTCGAATACGAGTGGCCAACTATTATATATATATATATATATATATATATATATATATATATATATATATATATATATTAACAATAATAAATATACATTTTTTCCTCACTGCTAACCCAACTCTGAGTTCCAGGCACAATGCCATCGTTAGGTGTATATATGAATTTATATCGGAGAATACAATTCCGGAACAAACTTGTATTTATTAGATTATTAAATACAATCTCTTGTGGATTTGGGGGATTTTTTCTCCTTGTTTATCAATCCTGATTCTTATTACTAGACGTGTATTCGTTGTAATAAAGAAACTCAAATCCTCAGAGGAATAAAATGTGAAGAAAGACATCAAGTGACTGTGGGATATGTTAATTATAAGGTATGTTTATTTGCCTTGAAGCAATTGTCTATATTTAACTATTTTGACATCAGCAAAACGACACTGCTGACCAAAATTAGGACAAAAAGTGAAAGGCATTTCTTTTCTGATTGGCCAAACATACACATTTCTCTGCGCATCACATTCTTTACGTGTCTAATCTCACTTAAGGCTAACAAAACCTGACTAATTAGACATAATTAGCAATAAGCACTATTTTCTTTTTCTGTTTTTTCATAAACGTGAAAACACACATGCACACACATCAGATAGATAGATAGATATGAACAGACTAATAGATAGATAGATAGATAGATAGATAGATAGATAGAAATGTACAGACTGACATGGATAATTTTATAGATATTTAGATGTGAACAGACTGAGATATCTAGCTAGCTAGCTAGCTAGATAGATAGATGTAGGTACCTCCCCTCAGTTTCGATACGTTGGATTAAATGAATTTTTATAAATGAAAAAAGCTTTCTTGGAGTTTTCTTTTTTAACTTCAATTGAAAGTTAAATGATTAGATTTGGAAAATACCTTGGTGTATTTCAAATAGAAATTAAATTGATTGGAATCTCAACTTTTTGGTCGCTTTCAAAAAATCATTTCAATTTGGCGTTCTTGATACGTTTTGACACATTTGTAAATGAAATTTAATTCTCGGTTTTAAAAATCTTCCAAAAAATACAATATATATATATATATGTGTGTGTGTGTGTGTGTGTGTGTGTGTGTGTGTGTGTGTGTGTGTGTGTGGCACGTCATTTGAGAAAAATTTGCAAATTTAAAGTTAAATTGATTTGATTCAAAGAAATATTACTTACTATAGCATAAAAAACGTAGTATACAAGCATAATCTTAACCACGGTTTCTTGTTTTTCTGATGTGTTCATTGAATTATTGACATTCTAACGAGTATAATTGTCCAGAATTTATATAAAATTACGAATTCTAAGTGAACGCTTTTTTGATTTTTAATTACATAGTAACTTTTAAAAATTAACATATTTTCAGCAATTTTTTAATATTTTATTGAATTTTAGTTACTTTACCTTACATTTGAAGATGCTTTCTGAAAAATATAATAAAATTTAAAATACTATAAAACTTTCTTAAATTAATTTAAAAATCTAATACCTGAGATATTAATGAAACACCATGATAGATATAACTCAGTAACTTATGAAATCTTAAGCTATTTTATTTATTATTAATTTATATTTTTGTATATCTTAATTATTTTTCATTTTATCTTTTATCCTTAATTGTTATCATGTTCGGTATGAAATGTTAAAGTTATTTTTTTATTAAATTTTTATTGTACTTTGAATTCTATTATTAATTACTTAATTGTTTACACATTTATTAATTTAATTCAATTCCCTAAACAATATATAAAAAACTATTTAGTGAAATAGTAATTTAAAAAAATATAACTCACTTTAACATTTTAAAGGAATGATTTGCATGACATAAACACGAAGAAACACGGAAATTAATGATGAAAGAATTGCAGACCGCCAACATTTTCGTACGGTAGGACAAAAACACCTGACCTTTTAAGGATAATGTCATGTATGAACTACCATACTTACAAAAATGGGAATTTTTATACGCTAAAAATCTTTTTCTAAATATTGAGTGGAAACGACTTTTATTGAGCTTTTCAATTTTTGATTCTAAATATAGTTTGTCTTAATAATATTACCTAACCAGATTGAAACAATGCAGAATTTTAAACGATTTATAATATTATAAATTATTATAATTAAAATTTAAAAAAATAAAAACGATTCTTGTAAAAATTCAGTATTCATCGAAATTTTATCTTCTTAAAGCAATAGTGTCCTAAATATATATTAGTTATTAAAGCAATTAAAAGGTTTTCTAATTAAATAATGTCATAGTTTTATTGCATTTTTTATTTTACAGCAGATTTTCGGTAACTGGCTGTCCTGAGTTACAAAAGAAACTGATGATTTAAATTCTCCAAGGAGTCCTGATTTTAACTAATAAAACAAATTTTGAGACTGAAATTTAATTTCTCGAAATTTCATAAAATTAAATAAGTGGGGATGGCATATATAAAAAATAAATATTTTTTTCCAATATTTTCTACAAAAAACTTCAAAATTAATTTAATTCATGTTTTAATAAATTCTGAAAGTTTCATTAAAATCCGACAATTATTTAATTTTTGCAAGAATTTCCAAATCAATGTGTTTTTAACCTGAAAAAGTCGTTAAACATATGTAGACTGCTGACGGAAAAAAACAAGATTTTGAAACAAAATTTCGACCGTGCGAGAAAGGATTAAAAAATTTTATAAAATAATAAAAAATAAAAATATTAAAAATAAAAATAATGAAAAAAATCCTGTTAATAATAACAAACATTTTGACAATAAAACTTTGTTTTTATTAAGTTTGGGGCTCTTTTTCAGCAAAAAGGTGTGAGTACCTAGATAGCTATGAACAGACTATAAATAGATAAAGTTTTAATATCCTAATATCTTCTTTCTAATTTTTACCTTTCTTGTCATTCGATTGTTTTAATTTTTTACATTATTTAAAATGTTGTCCTCATCTTTATTGTCATGTTTACGACCTTTTGAGCTTCTTCAGGTCAATGGAATTTCGAACTGAACCCTTTATTTCGTCCACCTGGGTAGATTGTTCTAGTTCCACGTGACATGTATCTTCCGGATATCTCAGTTATATTTAACATTTTTTTTCTTTTTTTTTTTTGTTTGTCATAGCCAGGTATTGAACTCACAACTCTTTGGATCAAGTCAATCCTTCCAATCATCATTAAATGCCAATTGTTTTACTGAAATGTCATAAATCATGAAATAGTTTCATATATCAACATGTATAAGGAATGTATAAATCTTTGCTTATTACATCGTCTCATTTATCTTTCTTTTGCTCTCTCTCTCTCCCTGTCTCTCTCTCTCTCAACACAAAAAAAGAATTTTAACGGATTGCGATCTATACAGCTTTCCTACTTGTCATGCATTTAACTAATTTCTCTTGGTATCCATCAAGCCTGGTTCATTATACATTTAATCGTTTCCATCCCATCACACTCTTACTCTCTCTCTCTCTCTCTCTCTCTCTCTCTATATATATATATATATATATATATATATATATATATATATATATAATATATAACCGTGGGTAATTCATCTAAGTAGATCCTATTAATATAAAATATTAAAACTGATCTACAAAAGAGAGCTCAATATAACACACCCACACACACGCGCGCACGCACACACACATATATATGAATGATACGTAATTAAATGACAAAATGCAAAAATATATTCTCCATATCACAACAATATACTGAAACAGGACACAATACAGGAAAAGTTAGTTTTATGCTTTTTTAAAGGTTACATTAACGACATCATCAGTATCGTTCAAAATTTAAATTCCGATTTTTGCGATACGCACTTATATATATGTGTGTATGTGTGTGTGTGTGTGTGTGTGTGCAGACGGATGTTAAAAATATGTCGTCACAAATCTTTTTAGCATAACAGTTCCATGATGTAAAAACTGATCAACAGGTACTTGTGAAGACAATGTTAATTTTAGGTTAATTTGTAAGCAATGATTATATCCTGTCACTTACTCTTTAAGAAGAAGTGGTAATAATCAGTCACCTCTTACAAAAGTGAAAATATTTTTCCATCCACTACATTTTCCCCTCAGTCGCAAGCTAACGTAGCAAATACTTTATAGTAAGTATCTCCAAAAAAGGCAACACCTCAGGTTTAAAATGAATTTTATAAATAAATATTTTTTTCTTGAAGCTTTTATTTTAATATTAAGTCCAAGCTAATAGATTAAATTTAACATTTCCAAAAAGCAAAATAATTTGTTGTAATTCGATCTGAATTTAAATAGACGAATAAATCAACCATATTGACAAATTTGAAATTTCTCTTTATTTTTTTAATAAAGAGAAATTTCAAATTTGTCAATATGGTTGATTTCAAAAATAAAATATATTTTTCTGAAACTTTATTTAAGGAAGACTAACTGATCTAAAGTTTAATCAATCTGAATAAAAAATAAATATTACTTATACTTTAAAATATCGTAGAACAGCGTTTTTTAACACGGAAGGATGTTTTTATGAGGTGTTGATGGATTTATCAATAACCTGATCATTGAGAGATTTAGGTAAGTGTAGTTAATTTTTTTTTTTTAACTACCCAGTAGTCTGAAAAATTTGAAATATTTTAAACATTCTAATATTTTTAATTAGAAATATGCTTGTTGAGAAAATGTTAGAAAATTACCAATAAATTTTAAATGCACTGTAGTTACCGCCCTTGTTTTCTGATAATGTCATGTATAGACGCCATATTTACAAAAATTAGCATGTTAATACACATACAAAAATTAATTCAAAATTCTTTTTAAAATACTGGTGATCGTACTAAGCTTTTTCTATTCATGATTAGTAAATATAGTTTTTATTTAATAACAATATCACCTAACCCTTACAAATAATACACAATTTTAAAACATTTAAAACTTTAGAAACTATTATAATTAAAATTTTTAAACGATAAAAAAAAAACATTGTAAAAATTCATTACTTAGAGAAAAACATTTTTTACCAAGAATTTCTGAAAAAAAATCATTTCTCAAATAATTTCATTCATAATTTATGTCCTCTCAAATGTAATAAAACTATTTTTTCCATAATATATGTTGAAACATGGGTAATGAAAAGGATCTAACAAATGATGAAAAACAGAACATCACAGCAATATAAATAAATTGAGAGGTAGAAATGAAGGCAAAAGCTTTAGGACATGATACCTCGAGGGGAATGTAAACTAAATCGAGCTAACAACTTTTGGCCAGTGCTCAGATCTTCGATCAGGCTGGAATTGAAGGAATGAATAAGGACAAAAGGTGTAGAATACTTCACAAATTGGGATCTGTCACGATATCTCCTAGGCAAACATCTCTCAGTAAAGCAAATATTTTAAAGCGTCAAAAATTTGGCCAGGAAATTCATCGACATTAACTTTTCTAAAGCAATTTTCACGCACAAATCTCGGGTGACAGTCGATAGACCAGACGGATGGGACAAAGGATGGATTTTTTTCTAATGTAAATACGCCTGTGGCTAAAAGAAGGCAGCGAGGAGGCGGCAGTGTGATGATATGGGCTGGAATTGTTGACCAAACCATTATTGAACCATTCAAAGTCGATGAAGGAGTTAAACTGAACAATGCTAACTATTGTGATTTCATGTACAAGACTTTCTTTGAAAGGTATAAGCCCCAGCCTTGCATCTTTAAGGTGAAATCTGTATTTATGCACGACAGTGCTGATTCACGCGTATCTAAGGTTACCCGGAAAATTTTGAGCATAAAAGATTTACAGGAGGGAAGATAATGGAATGGCCACCATCAAGTCGTGATCTGAACCTGATCGAAAGTCTATGGTTATTTGTGAAGATGAAATACTATGAATGTAGCAAACAATATGACAGCAAAACAGACTTTTGTCGGAAATTGAACCCGCTGAAGCAAAACGATTAACAAAAACAATGGATAATAAATTGAAGGTTAAAAACTGTTTCGAACTTGCTAACCAGACGGGAAATAAGTTTTATAGGTTTTACATTAAGATCTTCCATAAAGTATGACATTTGGCAGAATCAAAAAATATTGTTTTTATCGATTTAGAGGCCATGCAAGTATACCCTAGAATACTTTCGACAAAGAGGAATATATCTTGAAAGTGAGAATTCAGTTGTAGAGATAGAATTTAAATTAAATTGTCCGTAGAACAGCTAAGCTCAGATAAATCTGTACTGATATTATGAACATGGACCACCTAAAATAATTTTAAAAATAAATATTTTTTTGTTTCTGACAAATGTCGCGAATTGAGAAAAGATCTTATTAATGCTAATCAACAAAAAAGTATTTCCAAAACTGTTTTCCTATTTTTCAGGAGTTGATCATTCTATATAAGAAATGCCTATATGTCTATAATATAATGATGACAAATATTAAGCATGATTTTTGCCCTCCCTTACGCCCGCCAAACGGAAAAATGTAAGAATGCTGTAAAAAATAAATAATTAAATTTTCTTTGTCTGTCATATTCAACGAAACATGTTTAAAAGAAAAAAAATGTTGACACTTAGCTGATTAATGTTACCTTCATAATCCCGACTCCAGAGTTTCCTAAGCAGAAATGTTCGTCCAATCTTCAAGGTGTATCAGCAATTTACTGCTTATATTTTTTCGATTTTATCCTTTTATGAACATTTACCACTGATGTAAGTTTTCTTCTGCATTCTCTGTGCGTGCGCGTGCGGCCATGTGCCCGTCTCTGTGGATGTGCGTTCGCTCGCGTGAGCCCGTCTGCGCGGATGTAAGTACTTTGGAATTTTAGTCTTTAACGAAAATCTTGGTAATCCGTATGGATAATCCCAAGGAGAATGAAATCCGGAGAGCTCAATGTTAAGCCAGAGCGAATAATTTACTTTAAAGAAAAAACAAATCACTTTAAGGTTCCATTAGTTATAATTTATTTCATTTTTCTCTGGATCTTCAGACTTCACTTACAAGGGTAAAAAAAGTGTAAATTTTAAATATATATATCTATATATCTGTGTGTGTGTGTGTGTGTGTGTGTGTGTGTGTGTGTGTGTGTGTGTGTGTGTGTGTGTGTGTGTGTGTGTATATATATATTGATGTTTATTTGGGCAGCAACCTTTTGTTGCATGCATTTTTCATTGAAAACGCCTGACAAGGAATATTTAATTAATCTTTCATTGACTTTTGCCAATAATCCCACATCTTTCGGTTTTTAGGGGGTTAAGGCACATAGGAATTGATCGACAATTCCTATATTTCCTGGCCGCCGAAAAACACACATACATACATGCACATGTATGTGTGCATGTATGTATGTACATGCACACATATACTTATATATCTTCACAGGGCTATTATTTCATTTTTAATTTATTAATTGTAGGAGCTTAGATTTATAATTAATTTTTTTTTATTATTGTTAGAATTTATCTGCATATGTCTGTATTTATATGCTTAGTTATACGCACACGTGTACGTCTATTCCCACACGTATATAGGTATACGTATGCGTATATATGTACACATAAACTTGTCTACACTGGTACATGTATAATTATATTTGTGTTTTATTTATTTTTTAATCGTAATTTACAATTTTTACTGTTAATACTATATGAGGCTCTGTTCTTTTTATAATTTCCCATTTGATTTTGGTGGTGATATTGTTTTCTTTTTGACTCCATATGTATTTTGATACGGTTCTATTTTTTGTGTATTTTTTCTTTCGAATGACATTTTGCTTGTTTGAATATCCGCTGCTTTTTTTTTTTTTGGGGCTGATTTGTATGATTTTTTTTTAAATTTTCATTGAATATTTTTTGGCGACTAAAACTTATTGAAATTCTTTTATTTATAAATACTTATAGATTAAATACGTTATGGGATGGTTTAGAACTTTTGTTGATGTATATTTGGTTGTTGTTTGGTATACTTACGTGTGTGTGAGTGTGTGTACAGAAATTGCTGAATTGAATAAAAAATTCTTGCAATCAATATTTAACACACACATACATGTGTGTGCATGTGTTTCTGTGCGTTCAGAAATTTATGAAAATAATAATAGGTTATTGTAATCAATATTTATAAATAAGTTGATGCATATATATATATATATATATATATATATTCAGAGGGTGGATGAAAAAGAAATATTAAATCTTCCTTTTCATTGTGTCCACTAACGTGTGATACATTTGCCTCCAATTGTGCTTTTCAATGCAAAAGAATGTTAAAATTCCATGTTCCATAATCATTCATCAATAGAAAAATCCGTTTGGGCAAAGTATAAACTTATTGAATTTCGTTTAAGCAAAATAAATCAAATAAATACGATAATAACCATCCCGATATCGTTCCCACCGTGTGTTGTGCAAGATTTGAAATTCGCCGATAATACGGGATAATGAAATACTAGTACATGTGATTGTAAATACAATCACATATATACGTGTGTGGATATGTGTGTGGGCATGTGCAAATGTAATTTATCTTCACACATTTGCAGGGATGTGTGCAAAATGAAAGTAGGCCCATCTATAATTTAATAATAGTTATGAATTAATTCTGATAATATGTATGTTTGAAAGATTTAATCGAATACGTAGATTTTTCTCACAAAATATATATTTATATGATACATATTTCAATAATAGATATTTAAATTGTCATTTTTTCTTGCTTTGTAATTAATATAAACAATAAATGTGACATAACGTTTAAATTATAGCTATTGAAATAGCCAAAGAAAAGTAACAAATATAAATTACGATCTCGTTGTTAACTAAGTTTGGCAAAACATGTGTAATTACTTCATGCAATGGTTCTATTCTCCAATTCTAGATTTTGCTTATTGAGGATGATGTGCCATATCATTTGCCTTCATTTTCTTGAAGGATTTCATGTATATATTAGCCATGATAATATACCGATATACACACATACATGCATGTACGCACATATACACACATGCGTGCACACTCGCACACAAAGGCTCTCACACACACATAGATAAATAGAGAGAAAGAAAATCAGGGAGAGAGTGAGACTGAAATAGAGCGTCTTCCGCTTATGCTAATTGTTCGTGTCGCTGTATAAAGATTACATTGGCCAGTGTCTGAGTTGTAATTGCAAACGCGTTAGCACTTTTCAATCACTGCTTTACCAATTGTAAGGTTATTTTTCTCATATCTCATCTCTTATATGGCAAGAGTTTTCTGTTATTGATTACATATATCTCTTGCTCAAAAATGATGAAAAACGTTTTGGTAGCAATAGCATTTGAGTTCAAGATGAGCATTTAAACTGTAAAAACACTGTAGGAAACAATGTTTTCAAAAGAACAAATGAAGTTATTCATTACTCTCCATCTTATATGTAAATATATTTCTAAATCTTGATTCTATATATATATGAAGATATTTGCTGAACTAGAGCCGTTTAAAAGGTTGTGGCCCTTCGAGAGAATGATTGGTCATTTCGGAGCATTGATGTGTATGTTGGATGTGACTTATCGATAGTGTTTCCGTATTGGCAACAGAAATTGAGATTACCAATGACAAATGTTTATCTGAAATTTTTGAATATAGAATCTTATTAATATTCGCCATGGAATTAATGCATTAACAAAGAATTATATTATCTTTAAGAAATAAACGTTTGTTGTGCGAAATAAATGCTTCTTAGGCTCTAGATATTTTAATGGCCTCTCACACACACACACGTGCACACACACATGTATATGCACGCGCGCGCGCGTGTGTGTGTGTGTGTGTGTGTGAGTAATTTATTTTGTTTAAACCTTATTTTTTAGGGATACTCATATCGAGTAGAAGCTCCGTTTTTTAATTAAACAGTATTTTTATCCAAGTACTCGGAAAAAATGAAAATGAATAAATATAACCACAGCATCTTTCTCGCTGTCTTTAATCATGTAACAAAAAGCTGATATGTGATTATAAAAAGGATCTTATTGAAGAAAAGTAAGCATAACATGTCCAAATTGTTTAATTAGACATGTCGAAATGAAAACATGGTGCCAAAATATACGGAATATATATATATAATATATATATATATATATATATATATATATATATATATATATATATATATATATATGAATAGAAGTGTATGAATGTACATTTACCTGTGGGTATGTGTTTACCTTTTTGTATAAATACAATAGTCAACATGTTATGAAACAGTCAGTTTTCTAGCCGTATCTGACAATTACATTGTGCATGAGTTGTGATACCGATAAGGAAAATAACGTAAATATTATTAATATGAATTATAGCTTATTATACACTGAGCCCGGTTTTATTAGCACCTACCCTCAATGTGCTATATGTGTGTTTGAGTGTCTGTGTGTGTGTCTGTGTGTGAGAGAGAGAGAGAAAAAGAGAGAGAGAGAGAGAGGGAGAAAGTGAGAGACCAACGAAAATTTTTTGTTTAAGTTTGTATATCTATTTAATGTTACGATCATTTTTCTGCATTCTGTGGAGAAAATAATTTGTTCAATATCTACTGAGTGCTTCCGGCTCTCATACATCATTACAAAATGGTTGTGTCTTGTAGATATGCATTGTGTTTCTTTGCATGTCTTCCAATGTCACATGTTCATGAATTTGAATTCATAAAATATAAATTTACATATATTTTTTAATCTTTTCACTCCAAGTAAGTAAATAAACCACTAAGATGCAAAGGATTACTCAGTATGAGAGAATATGAGTAAAAACACTATTAAGGAGAGAGAACAATAAAATAACAGCACATTAGATAACGATTGATATTGCATTCAAATTTTAAATTACAGATCAAATTTGACTGAAAAGCAAGAAGCCGGAAAAGCTTTCTACAATGGGGAAATATGATAGAAGAAAATGTTAGGATAGAACCTACGGTTTCATCTAGCAGCCATTTCAAGTGTAAAATGATGAGACCTTGCCGCCAATCTAGTACTGCACTTAAATTCTTGAAATCTAAGGATATTAGAGGAAAGTTCATCAGAACAATTACCATGAAAGTATTCATAGAAAAGGCACATAGACGCTTCGTTACGGCGGTGGGAAAGTGGCTGAAGCCGCAATGCCAGGCCAGGACCAATAACATTGCAGATTTTTCTAGATTAATTTATTAAGAATCTCGAAATACATAGCAGAAGTATCAGATCATATGTGGTAGCAACATCCAAAGCACAGACGAGTGGTAGACTGATAAATGTGTAAGATAGATTCTGGAGAGAAAAATTATCTAACACGACACAGTGGACTATTCATAACAACAGATACAGGTAATTGAATCAATAAAATCTTTCCAATTCATGTCGGCTGAAAACGTTATCCCAAGAAGGCGCAATGAATCACTCTCCTGGAGGTTAGCATCAGCCATGTTTGTAGAAGGCAAAAAAGGTTCTCTCAGACGATTAAAAGAGAGCAATTTCGTTTTAGAGGCATTAAAATTAACTAGCCTTTCTTGCTCCTGTTAAAAATGAATTTTGGGTTATTTTTTTTTAGATCAGCTGCCAATTTTATTGCATCCATGCAAAAAAATCTAGCAGAGTGTCCATTCAAGACAAGTTTCATTTCGTGATTTGATAAGAAAGACTGAATCAGTTCAAAAATTCACCCAGAAATACCATAACCTTATAATTTGTGGAGAAGACCAGAATGCCAAACCCTGTCAAATGCCATCGGGATAGTCAAAGAAACGTCTCCAGCTTCACCATTCTTATCTAAAAATTGATAGACTCTTATAACAATAATTTATAATATATCAGCAGTTGACCTAGAGAAGCCATATTGTTTATCAGAAAGAAAACCTTGCTTAACCAATTCAGAGTTGATTAGAGATTTTAGTGATTTGCCAAAAGTGGTAGAAGGTCAATACGCCGAGGGTTAAAAGTATCAGACGGATCATCTGAGTTCTTAAAGACTGGGACTACAAATGCGGATTTCCAACTCACAGGAAAGCAAGAAGAAGCAAAGAATGTACTGTAGAGTCTATGGAGAACATGAACCAGTTCAGGAGTATATTTCTTCGTGACTATTTTCAGAGATACCATCAAGTTTCACATGCTTTTTGGGGATCTAGTGTAGAGATGATAGCAGAAACCATGACCGGAATTATATGCATAACAATCAATAGAGACTCAGTTTTAAATGTAAAGTCAGTCAAAAATAACCCAGATGAGTCAGGAGCAGAATATGAAGAGAATTTACCAGCAAAATAGTCTGTGTTTTATTAGAAGCTATTATTACCTCAAAATGAGTGGAGGGAAAGAAAACGGACTCTTATTTAACACACTATTAAAGAGCTACTAGTAGTCACGAGAACCAAACTTGTTATAGGCTATAGAGTCTTTACAATTATTACGAGACACATTCCCATTTAGGTGTGCATCCGCGTATGTTACCTAAAAGAAAAAAAGTATACATTTATAAATGGAAACTTGATTGTATCTGTATATAATGTGTGTTTGTGTATATGTCTGTATGCTATTGGCTTTCTACTGAACAATTCTGTTTTTTAAAATGACAAACTTTGTTCTCCCACTTGTTTACACATTTGAGTAATCTTCTTCAACAGAAAAGAAAATCCCTTAACAATAGCAGTGGTCATCTTCTAGAATATAATAAGGTACTGACATTTCAGAGAAGTGTGTTTACAGCTTCATCACCTTCTGTAAAAGGGTTATCGGCATGGCTCGTGTACTCTTTGCGCATTGTTTGGAGCGTCAAAGAAATGTCACAGCCTGAACAATGTAAAACACTCCAACATATAGCGCCCTAAATGGTTCATAATTATATATATATATATATATGTGTGTGTGTGTGTGTGTGTGTGTGTGTGTGTGTGTGTGTTTGCACATTATATAAAAACACAGATTTAAATAATCACACACATACATATACATATAGACTGTTACATATTTTTAACTCAAGTCGAGTATATCAATAACAATAATTTTGAATTCATTTGCGTGTGTAAGTATGTGGGTGTGTATATGTGTGCAGATATTTTACATATGAATGCATATATATATATATATATATATATATATATATATATATATATATATATATATATATATATTATATATATTGTTTATATATATACATCAGTTATATCTCTATTATATATGGAAACACACACCAATAATCAAACACACACATATATATATATATATATAATGAGAGAGAGAAAGAGATCGGTAATAACTCATATATGTATAAGTTTGTCCGTGTGCGCACTTGTTTACTTGCGTCTATGCATTATTTGTAAATTGCACGTGCAATTATATATGTGCGCACCTGCTGATATAAATTCTATTTATGAATTGTTCCTCACGTTAATTTCAACAACTCAATCTTCAATTTTTGTAAATATAAGATAATACAAAAATAAAAAAAAAACATTTAAATGATTAAAATACAAAAATTTTTACAAGGTAAAAAACGAACATCTTCAACAACCAACGGTACTCAAACAGTTATTTTGAAATGTCATAGAATTTCAAGAAAAATGCGTAACATTTGCTAGATAGGAATTTAAAAATAATGATATCTTAATATATATATATATATATATATACTCTTTGTTGCAGGACTGCCACGTTAAAACAATGATAATAATAATGGTATATATTAATTTTATATTAATTAATATATATTATAAATAATAATTAAAATGAGAAGAAAATGAATGGCAGTGAGGATAGAAGACAATAAATATAAACATATATTAGCTGAACATGTGAACATTCTAGGGAGGGGAGGTAACTAGTACAGTTCATTATTTTCCTATTTCTTCTTTCACCCCTTATCTGTATTTTCTCATACTCTCCGTTATCCTAAGATTCATTGGCCAGCGTAAAAATAATTAAATAATAAACATCTACTTTCTACGGCTTCCTCCATCTTTCTTTTGCTTTGCCTTTCCATGAAGGATTTTAATGGATCACCATTTTTACTTTTCCTCTCTAACTGAATGAAAATCTTTCGTAGATCGTCTCTTGATATCTATCCAACAAGCTTGTTTCTCTTTGTCTACACATGTTACCTGCGTCTCTCGCTCGTTCTCATTTACTTTCGCTTTTCACACACAGAATCTTTCCTTTAAACTTGTTTTCTTTTTTTCTTCAATTTTCTTACTCACTACAATACCTCAATATCTTTTCCCTTCTCCCCCTTATTTCTTGCATTTTCCTTCTTTTTTTTGTTCACTTACTATTATTATGTATTTTTCCAGTCAGAAATATCAACTTATTCCACTTCAGAAGAATCAGGTACTACACTCTGACAGATACTACACTCTGATCCTAGATAGAAAAAAACGTAACATGCGTAACGAGGTAGGGTGCGGGGCGTGGAAAGCATCTCTGGGTCTTAGTTATAAGCAAGCCTTCTTTTAAGAATCAGGAAGGTTTTCGATAAACTTTGGAATCTTCATATCAGTTTTACAAGGGGGTGCTGAAATGCCGTCGGCCAAACCAAGGAGCCCTCCCAAAAAGGATAAACACGTTCTACCCTTAAATCGAATCAGAGTTTCGTTGATTTAGTGATGATATTTGCGGAGTCTTTATTAGAATACGCTAGTTAACAAGTTGAGTTCTATCTTCACTGATTGTTATACTCCTGCGAGTAACCATGTGACAACTTGTACTAAGCTTTATAACTGGATGAAGGGGTGTATGTGTTATTTATCACTTCTCTAATGATTATGATCATGACTGTCAATTTCATTATTTCTCTATTTCTCACAAATGTTGCTGATATTAATGAATTTTCTCAATTTCTTGCATTTTTATCGTGTAACGCGTCAGAATATTTATTGCCTGCTGTCTCCTTCTATGACTGCATTAAAAGGATGATTTTTCAGGAGTTCAAACCCCAAACTACCATATTTTTCTGTTTACAAGAACTTTCACTTTCATAGTTGAAATCATGTCGTTTGCTTAACTCCTACTGAAATCAAGATAATTACTGTATCATGAGTTTTGCGGAACCAGTTTAAATAGATTTTTTAATAAAAGGTATCACCGAATTCCTGTCTCTCTCTCCCTCACTCTCTCTCTTTCTCTCTCTCCCTCTCTCTCTCTCTCTACACACATATATATATACATATATATATATATATATGTGTATATATATAAATTGACATTGCCTTCAGTCTCCTTCAAAGAAGCATGGTTTAGGGCTGATCTGAATAGGCAAATTCAACAATTCCGTTTCGTGTTTAGAGCATGATTTTATTTGTTTGTTTTGTTTAACGGCATATCAACTCATTATGGGTCACTTAATACTGAAATTTAATTTTCTTCCAAGCTTTAAAATAATTAAAATAAGGTATATGTTATTCTGCTTTCACAATTAAATACATGGTAGATGATATTCGGTTTTTGTTTATGTACATTTTTCTGTTGACATGATCACAAGAGACAGTGACGTGTATTTTATGTTGTAGTTTTGTTGAAGTTATATTTTGGAATACAGCTTGATTTCTTTAAGAGATTGTAGGATATTATATAGATTAATGTCATGAAAGAGTTCTTTCATGTTAGTTGTTTGGTTAGTTGCCAGATGACGACATTATTAAAATGATCAACAATCATAAGGGCAACGCTAATATATTGAGATAATTTAGTGTCACTTAAACACTCTTGAAAGCCAACAGATACTTTTGGTTAAGACACTTAATAAGTACAAATTAATAATAATAATAATGTTCATTATATTGACGATTGTATAGAATATGATGTGTGATAATTAAATTTCCGTAATGACCCTGTGAAAATAAAATCTGCCTACCTGATTACTATTGACTGTTGTTATCTTCAAAATATTCTTCATTTGAAGCTTATAACTTCTTTTCCCAGGCAAACAAGTTCCAAGAAAAGAATTCCCTTTCAGTAATAAAGACACGTGTTGTTAGATGTCAGTGATATCAGCAAATCATTGTATTTTCAGAGCATTTTGGGAAATAGACCAAAAATTAAATGGAGGACTGAGACTGGAGAATAAGGTGGATGGCGCTTCTAATGGATTTCTTACATAGAAATTCTTAACGCTTCATTTCTCATTCAAAATCTGCTGCACTGTTTCCCTTTTCAAAATCAGTTCTTCTTCTATCGTACGCATATCTAATTTTCGATTTGAATGCCCCAGAGATCGCACTTTGTTCACATTTTCATCGGTCTTTTGTCTTTTGGTTATCCACATGTCGCGTCATAGTGCACAACTCGCCCTTCGTTGAACATCACAAAAGCCTTTGATTTCTTCAAAAGCCACTTTTAACAGAGTTGACGTTTCACTCGCACTTTTACCAATCTTCAAGCAAAACTTTATGTCAATCCGCTGTTCCTGATTTCTTTCACCTACTTTCCGTCAAAAGTATAACATAAACACGTATAACTTCCTCTACTGTTCGGCAACGAATAACTCAACTGGTTCTCATCTCAAGAAATTCTAAACTGGAACGTGTTCGGGTATGCTACAGTACAAATGCTTGCCTTCCTCATTATCACATCGACACGCTGTGTTCATTCCGAGATTTAATTGTCACTCGCTCTTAGATATTGTACGACAGGCTCTGAACATTTCCACCAAAAATGTTTCATTTCTATATTTTGTGAATAGGTTATTTTATGTGAACGACATTTTAAAAAGGAACTGGCCTCAATTTCTCATTCTACGAAATATACACCGATTCAGACGTAAAAAAAAACTATACAAAAATATAAAGATGAATCAAAACTCTTTATATACTCGTCAGTAATTAAGGGTTGTGTTTTATTCCGTTGGTGCAGTAATTGGCGAGTGTAGATGTTTTTTGACTCAAAATGCAGACGCAAGCACATAAGCGCACACACAGATAACATTCATCATATCCACCATCACACACACACACACGCACACACATACATATGCACACACGCGCACACACACACGCATGTGCACAAACCCATACACACGCACACATTAAATCTAGAACGAGACTAAACATCAATCGTTTCACTTATTTCAAATAATTCTGACATTCTAATGATGAAACATTGATTGAAAAGCTAAATACATTCAATCAATTTAATGACGAATATATTGAATTAACAGCAATTTCCAACGGAAATCGAACAGACGATATTAATCCTGAAGGTCAGTAGAATATCAAATATATTTTATATCCTCATGTTACATCGGATTGGAGATAAAGAGTTGTCTTGTGAATGGAAAACTCTTGTTAGACGGTAAATGTATCGCGCCAATATGTGATTTTTGTCTAAGAATCAATAAAGTTAGAAATAAAATGTTCACTTATGCTAAAGGCTATTCTGTAAAATAAATTTATGAAATTAGTTGATCTTATTAAATCGCTCGTAACTGGTGTCACACAATGAAATGCAGTAATAGCAAGCTGATCAACTAGTGGAGAGCACACTTTATCTTCCAGTCTATCGGACACTGTGAAGCGGTTTCTATTTAACTGCACTAAAGAGAGACCCAATAAGTTATTGAATTGAAATCATTACTATTCCCTTCTTTTATAAATACTGAAGAACTCTGTGTTTTCATATTTGTTAAACTGAAAATTTTGAGAATATTCTATGCCATTTTACCTTCGATATTTTCAACAGAAAAAGAATATAATCCACAAACAATATGAGCTAAGTTTATCCCCCAGATGTCTGATATCATTATCCCCCAGATGTCTGATATCATTATCCCCCAGATGTCTGATATCATTATCCCCCAGATGTCTGATATCATTTTTAAGATTCGTACATATAATGTTTTGTTGTATGAATGCTAAACTTCTATTTATATAAACTAAGAAGATATAATTGGCAGTTTGACGAGAACAGATTAAGTATTAATCAGGATAAAAATATCTTCATTTGGATAAAAGTAAAGAAATTGAGTTAATTGATTGAGTTAATGCTTTTAGATATCAAAATCTTTTATCTAATGCCTTGAATCCTTATACAGAAGAAATTGCAGACGCAAACTGAAAGTTCCGACAAGTTAATGCTACATCAGCGAATAAGAACCATAACATTTACATTATACGTTGGTCAGCAATTTCTCCTGGGTGCACTCCAATTGGGAACCTGTGGGAAGAACATAGCTCGTAAGATTTATGAAGGTGGGTGTCAATACTATTCAACCCAATAATTAAAAAAAAATCAGTACATAATACATGAGCTGCAATAGATATGAATCAATTGCGTCGACCATTAGAGACGTTGCCATGTCTTTTTAGGTTATTTAATGTTACAAGTTACTAATTATAAAGATTTCTTTGAAACATTTTTGGATGGTATTTTTAAAGTGTGATCTCTATCTTTAATCTCAAGAAATAACTGAAAACCTATGAAATTACTGAATCCATCATGGCCCATATTTGTGCCATCTAGAAATGATGGTTCATTTAAGAAATCTGTAGCACAATTGAATAAAAGTTTCAACGTTGTCATTGTACTTTTCAATGTTTTGATTTTTGGTTTTTAATCACTTCACTCTAAACCAGGCAATAATGCCACTAAGATGCAAGGGGTTACTGAGTATGATAATATGAGAAGCAAAAAAACACTATTAAGGGAAGAGAACAATAAAAGAAGAGGAATTAAGAAGACACAAAATAACGATTGACATTTCATATAAAACTTTTGAAGATCGAAGTTGACTGGCAAGCAATAAGCCTGAAGTGAGTTCCACAAACGAGAAATGTGAGACACTACTATTAGCAGAAAAAGAGAGAAGGATCCAAGCGTTTGAGAAAAAATGCATGTAAAAACTCTTTGGCATCTTCTATTTGGAACCAAAAACCAATGGGTTTGTGTGGAAAAGGGTTGAAAGTTTTGTGGGACACCAGGAACCTCTTCTCACCATTGTCAAATGGAGAAAAAAAAACTTGTTGGACAATGTAAAACAATGGACAGGTATAATTCTGCTAGAATTGCTGATGGCTGCTGTTGCTCGATCGTTGTGGACGAGATTCAGTGTGGTTTCTGCATTCGGACCCCCCCCCCCTACGATTACAAAAGTCAAGAGGATGATGATGATGATGATGATGATGATGATGATGATGATAGAACTTACGGGTACATCTAGCCAGTTCAACTGTAAAATGATGAAACCTTGCCGCCTATCTGGTACGGCGCTTAAATTCATAAAGTCTAGGTACTATAGAGGAAAGTCTTTTCAGAACAATTGACATGAAAGTATTTATAGAAAAGGCACGAAGAAGCTACGTTGCGGCGATCGGAATGTGACTGAAGCCGACATGCCAGGCCAGGACAAATAACATTGCAGATTCTTCTTTGGATTTTACAAAACATCTCTAAATATATAGCAAGAGCAACGGACCAGATGTGTCAACAATATTCAATACATAGACGAACGGGAGACTTAAAAATATGATAAGATAGATTCTGGCGAGAGTGAAGCAGTGTGTAAGTGAAATCCAATATTAAAAAGAAGTTCTTCGAAGAATAGTGTTATACAATTTCTTTACATTTGTGACATTACTGTTCGTTACAAGAAATGATATGTTCATCAAATAATGGCAGCTATTGATTCAATATGCCACATTTCTTGCTGAACTGGTAAGTATGACAACAAGATATTTGGACAAACGTCTGCCCTATTTTCAGTTAGCTATGGAGAGATAGGAATTAATTGATCTCATGGGTCAAGAGATTATATCTGTGATTGTTGCTGAAGTCAAATCGCCGATGCACTTCTTGATATCCCTTGACTCTAGGAGAAATATTATGCATCGGATTCTACGCTTTTTTTCTTTCTTTTACATTTTAATCTTGTCAAACAATTCTTAGCAATCGTTTTTCACACTGGATCAGAAATTATCTAAATTATTCTTCATTTTTTTAAAAAATAACAATGGCATAAACATTCAATATTTTAGTGGTCAGTCATGCGACAATGTTTCAGATAAGAGTTGTAATTATTTACATTGTTCGAACTGTTATCCTCATCTTTCAATACCTGGTTACTGCAGTGGTGAACAAAAACAGATAAAAGCAGAGGTTTATTTTTTTGGTGATAATTGACTAATTTTCATCTGTTCTTGAATGTCGTTTAGATGCATACAAACGCATCCAAGAAAAGTTTATTTTTCTTCCCAACATAACTGAATGAAGCAAGGATGACATACTGAAATAATTTTGTCTGTCTATATTTCTGAGATAAGGTATTATGTACATTATTTACATTATTCGGACTATTGTCCTCATCTTTGTCGTTTCGGCCGTTGTACGCTCCGGCCTTCTTCAGGTGGTTGGAATGTCGAAGTGAATCTTTATTTCGCTCACTGGGGTAGACTGTTCTAGTTCCACGTGCCATGTTTGATGGATGTCAGTTATCAGTTATCTCCTGTTAATTTACCTCTGAAAGTTCTCCACTGCCTTAACCGGGTATTGAACTCACACTCCCTGGGTCCTGTCACTGGATCTAACCAACGTCTTTATCCACTGTGCCATCAAGGACATAACAAATTTATTTTAAGAAGCAACACAAGCTGAAGGCATTAGTAGAGTTCAAATATTTATTGAAAGATTTGTTGCATTAAGTGAAGCAAAGACAAGACCAAATTGTAAATAATATTCTGACATCATTTTTGCCAAGTATTGTGGGTGTAATGTAATGTTTAGTATTAAACTGACAGAAATTCCGAATAATGTAAATAATGAAATAATTTTTAAAGATTGTTTTTCTGATGAAATATTTCAATTTTCAGAACTTTTCGAAATTGTTAGTGAACAGGAACAGATGCAGACAGAACGAACATTACAAACTCTAATGTCAGAGGCAAAAATGATTTTACTGCTAAATGAATGCAAACGAACAAAGTTTTCCAAATGTCTATACCGCACTGTGAATCTATCTCTCCTTTTCAAAATAGCACTGTAGACATTTTGCTTAATCTTTTTTAAAATATATCTTTTATATAAATGTCTTTGTTTAAATTTATACTCAGATTTCATATTGTAAATATGAAACTTATATGCTGAAATACATGTATTCTTGTTCAGATTTTCAAGTTAAATTAAATTAACTCAAATTAACTCAACAATTTTAAAGCCATTTTTTTGGAATTTGCACATTTTTTTTTTTCTTTTATTTTCATTTTTTTGTTTTTTGAATAATATTTTTTTTATTTTGTTTTCTTTAATTCTATGGAAAACTCCCGCCTTAACATTAACACAATCTTCCTACTTCCCAAAACATTCAGTTATAATACACTGGTTTTCTTTCTGTTCGTTGAATATTTCCAGTAATGATCAAGTGGAAAACCATTATTTTAATTTTCAACGTCTGACGCAATCTGCTATATCATATAATTTAGAGTTAATCTAGAATTACTTAGTATATCATGTTCGGTTATTTTTATGGCAACCTAAAAACATTTCATTTTTATGTTTACTGTTTTTAGTAAAAGTATCAAAATATTTATCACTTGATTGTTCTATAATCGTTTAATTATTCCAAAAATAGCAATTCTCTATAAGCAACTTACCTTCTACGTTGCTATATTTATAATTCAGTTAAAACCCTTTGTTATTTATTTATTATTTTTTTTATAAATTTCTGCACTGAGTCATTCTTTCTCTTAGTTCTTAGAACTTTGAAATTTAAAAGATGAACTTTTTTTAGCCTGTTTTCCCGTTACGCATCAATATAGTAATACATGCCATCTTCTATTTTCTTGAACCCCCTTCAGCTTTTAACCTTTCCACGGTCTCCTCTGTACCCAGTATTTTCTCACTCCTTCACTCTTTGTACCCACCTCACCCCACTCGCGTACTCGTAGCATTCCCGTTTTGCTTTGGGTGAAATGATTAAAAATTTGACTAAATATATCAACATTTCAAGCGACTATTTCTATTAGCTGTGAAACCGAAACCATACACACATGACAATTTCAAATTCACGTCACCAATGATCTTCACTCACAAATATTTCTTGGAAAGTAAACTTTAAAAAATGTTCAAACTAATGCTAGATTAAATTATTTCTTTCATTTCAGTTTTGATTAATTTTAATGATGGAGTTTTGCTTCACGTATATTTGAGTTGACATTTTTATAGTGTTAATCTTAATAAAAATGCGTAATTCAATTTTGTTCCATTTTTGTTTAATTTTTTTAAATAAATTAGTACTTACCCTCTGAGCAGTAATTTATACATTAATTAATAAAAATATAATAATTCATTCGAGTTCATGGGATATTGGGTTAATACAAAATATGTTTCTACGGTCGTAAACTTTTGAGATTATTTTCAAATAAACATTTCTGTTACACTTATTTTATTTGGAACATGAAAGATAACATCTCCAAAATAAGTGATTATCAATATTTTTAAATCAAAGATATTATACCAAGTCAGATTTTATTATGCAAGTCAATATTTTTGCAATTACTCAGGCGACGTTGTAAAATCTTAATGGAATACCTTCATTTATATGAACAATATATGTTAGGTTTCAACTTATAATATTGATCATAGATAGATAGATAGATAGATAGATAGATAGATAGATAGATAGATAGATAGATAGATAGATAGATAGATGTGAACAGACTAAGATAGATAGATAGATAGATAGATAGATAGATAGATAGATAGATAGATAGATATAATCTCCAACTATTCAAATGTAATGTCATTAGATATCTCCAGTTGCCTTGATCTATCCACTATCCTTCTCTTCATCCTTTCCTCTATCACTCCTATCTGCTTTCGCTTCAAATCCTATGTAACCCCTTGCGTGCTAGTGGCTTCCAGTCTTGCTTGGGGTGAAATACTTATAAAAAAATTAAAAAAAAGATAGATAGATAGATAGATAGATAGATAGATAGATAGATAGATAGATAGATAGATAGATAGATAGATTGCACATAATATATGTACACATATAAATATGACCTTTATGAAAGAAAAAAGAAATGAAAGAAAAGCTGTTTCAAAAAGCAGTGAATATGGTAATCGACAATTTATTCTGATTCGCAGAAACTAATACAGTAAATTATATTTCATTATTCATTAATACGTATAGGTTTTTTGTTTCCCGATTCCATGTACGTTGTTATAAATTGGCTATAACCTTTCCTCAAAGGAATTTGATTGTCGACTGAATCGCTCATTTGGGAATGAAGTGAGCACATTCATTTGGAAAATCAAATAACATTTTTCCCTCTGGCCTCATCACAGAATTTTATTTTTAATCAATTTACCCCAAGCATGGTGATAATGCCACTAAGACTCTGCACCCCCATTAGGCCCCTGCTAGGAGTGAAAGAGAATGAAAAAAAACTTTAGAAGGAACCGGAAAGCCAATCCTAAACAGGGAACAAGAAATAAACATCTATTCTTGTTCCAAAGACCGGGGATTGTATGAACTGGACGATATAATGTGACATTGAAATGTATTTTTCTGTATTGATGTGTGAATTTGGAATTGAGTTTCAATTTCTCCTTACACAATTTTTATTTTCTCAACCTTGTCATTTACAAACCAAATTTGAAAGATTTTAAAAGCTGTTAACTTTCAATATACTTCCTGCTCTTTGGTATTATACCTGTAAACACAAACATGCAAAATTTGTTTGAAAAGGAAGCAACTAATTTAAGAGATTTTAAAAATGTAGATACTCGCTCGCACTAACAACACGTTTGGTAACAATATAGATATCTCCAGTAATGATCAAGTGTAAAACCATTATTTTAATTTTCAACGTTACTATAATTATTTTTTATTACTATTATTTATTTGCCCAGTATTATTTGTCTCTAATAATGTGTAGTTGATGGTAGAGCATGCTAATGACCTACATTATGTCTAGTATATTTTTGAATACGTCACATGTAAATCTCTTCGCCAAAATTACATCCCGTTAACATAGCTGTTAAGTTGTTGCATACAAAAATGGATGTGCAGGTGGTGCAATGGATAGCAGCTCGGAATGAGAAATCGGAAGACATTGTTCGAATTCCAATCGATCTCGTTATATTTATTTACGTTCAAATACACTTGAAAAAAGTATAAATTCATCCCCCCGCCCAAGTATTGGTAAATAGCAAGGTAGACTTGACCCTATAGCCTTGATTGGCAAACACTCTATGAGATGGAAAACTCTGAATTCAAACCAGCCTCGATATCATATCCGAGACACACCACTGCTATTATAGCTGCAGTACACGTGGTACCCCTACTGCTCTCAGGGCTTACGGAACTCGTAATCGTGATACAGAAAACTTTATAAATTTTGTGTTTCTGTAGATTTTCCAAACATGTGCGTAGCAGTTCAATATTCATTAGGGCAATAAATGTTGGGGAATGCAATATTTAGTCTTCTATTACTTTGAAAAATATTACCAAAAAGTATAGGGAAGGTAACAAATGAAAATAAGAAAACGCGGCTTATCTTCCCAAACTAGACAAAGTTATCCGCTTCTGAGTGTTAAAATTTATGTCTCATTGTAAATAACGAGATAATATTTCAATGAACATATTGCTTTCCGGTTTATCGTTATGCATACTGAAGATATATCAGTTTAAATTAGCTGTCAGATATCTGGGTGCAAATTAATGCCATACGCACATCGCATTACAAATATTCTCTCTATGTAATTCTTTGAACTTATAACATTCTTTATTCATCTTCATTTTTCACAGTCTTGAATGCGCCTATCACTTCAAACATAAAAGCAATGTAATAAAAGCCTTTTTAACATGTTTAAAAACATAATCACTACAGATATGAACATTTTTAAAAACCACTACCTACAAAATTATTATAATTTAATACAGATTAGGTTACTATTATTTAGTTGCCCACTATTTTCACAAGGTAACAGACATGTGGCACCCAGATAAACTCACCACTCATTAGTAACGATGTCCGAGACACACTTGCTAACCATTATAGACGATTAAACGTTGAAAACAAATTATTTGTTGCATTCCGCTGTTTCTAGGATAGATAACAAGAGGGGGGGGCTCACTTCCAACGGCTTGCGAAATAGGCACTGTTCTATTACAAAATTTCTGTGGTCAGTAAAATCAAAAGAAGGCCGCTTTCTTCATAGATTCATTGAGGATCGAAATTTTTAACAGTTGCTTTTAAAACAAGCTTGATAACAATAATCATATCCCAAGTAGGCTATAATCACCGAAACGATAAAGTAATTTGCAAATAGACAAATAAACTGAATATATAATAATAGTGACTTAAACATTTTTAACATATTGTGACGGGTGATGAGAAAACTTTGAAACTACTAAGCTAACTGAATTCAGTAATCGATGAAAACATCTGTTAGGAATTAGTTAACAAAAAGGACGTAACACGTCATCAAGGTTAATATAGATTTCATGTTTCTTGGGTGACCAGGCACATATTACTGTCGTTTGACTGAGAAGTTTTCACTCATCCAATATATTTACTATATATTGAACCTTCATACTAGAATGTTCTTCATGAATAGATATCGTTTTTTTTCTGGGAACTGCAAAAGGAACTCCAAGTAGAAAGTTCTGGGAGGATGGAATTATGAATTTGTTTGAAAGTTAATAAACAATAATGGTGATGTTGATCAATAAAATCAATGCCGAAAGAAACAAAAAATAGTTGTACTTAATAAGCACATCGAATGTTTACCCAATCTAATACACAGAATGAAATTTGATATTTTTTTTTTAAGTTAGTAGATATATTTACCAAAATGACATCGCATATTTTATTATCTAATGATCAGTTATAGGGGTGAGGAAATGCTACATTCTGATCTTTCTGCTACCTCGCGGGCATACGTTCTTTTTTAGGAAAGGAGAATCACTTTCGGAGCGAGACCCCATTTCTAAAACTTCCACAGAAGAATCTAAGAACGAGCAATAGAAGATTATATGTGATGCATAACTAAGGCATGGACCCTGATTTACATTCGTATCGATATGAATTTCTATAATCCTACAAAATCTTACTTTTGATGTAATAAGTTTAGAAATGAACGATAGAACTTATTTCGGAGATGGAAGTTCACCAAAGTTCTTCAGTTAGAAACGAAGGACAAGCCCAGTAAATTCTACAATCGATCTTTAATAAAAAATAAAATATTAGAAGGTATTAAAAACGTGGTTAACAATGTTGCCAAGTAAGGTAAAACACGCTGCCAATAAGCCAAGATAATCTGTCTTACATATCTATAAGTCTACCATTCATCCATGCTTAGAATATTGCTGCAACATATGGTCCTGTTCCTCTGCTACTTACTTTGAGCTCTTTGATAACAGCCAAAGAAAAATCAGAAATATTATTGATCCTGATTTGGCGGTTTGGCTTCAGCCACTTTCCCGCCGCCATGGGGTTGCCACTCTGTGTTTTTCTATAAAAACTTTCATGGTAATTATTCAGATGAGCACTTCGCTATGTTACCTAGACTTTTTTAATTTAAGCGGAATACTAAACTAGCGTTGACATTTCATGAATTTACAGATGAGCTGGCTAAATGTAACCATAAGTTCTATGTTAACAGTATCTTTTCTCGCACTTCTCCTTTGTAGGACTCCATTCCGACACCATGCATTCCAGCCAAATTTAATCTGCAAAAATTTAAATGCAATGTCAATCGATATCGATTGCCCTTCTAAGCACTCATTTCTCTTCTCGATCTTTATTAATGTTTCTGTTTCTAATTTCTCCACACCCTGTAACCTCTTGTGTCATAGTAGCTTTACTGCCTTACATGAAGTGATACCGATTAAAAAAAGAAGAGAATGAAAGAAACCTATATTTTTATGCATCGTTGTTTCACCTGAGCCACCAATGTGGAGCTGTTATCTCTCGTCGTAAGAAATAAGAAGGGATGTCATATGCTCAAGTTGAAAAAAAGTCTCCACAAAAGAAAACACAAATATATTAGGTAACGAGTTTCGCATCAGACCTAAAATTCTTTCCCGATGCACTTAAGTCTCTTCTCCAATTCTTACTTCCAATAAATGCTATCGACGTGGCTGGTTGGACGGACGGCTCCTCTTTGCAATAAATGGCATTGGCTATATAAGCCCACGACCGGATTTCTCTACTTTCCGTCCGAGTGACGCTTGATCCCTAAAATGTTAGTAATTTTTTTTCATGACTATTTCCTTTCATGTGGACAGCAGGTAGCTTCTTTGAAGCTGTTACATATTGATTTTACTGTTAGTTGTGATGAAAAACGGTCAGCACTTAAAGCCCAGATTAAAATCATTTAGCGCCTACTTGACTTCGTTCTAAGATAGTTGAGCTGGGACCCATTGTGCTGTAATTGGTTAAAAATAGTTTTTTTTTTTAAATTAGCTAGGGTCCTTGTGTTGTAATTAGCTAAAAATCAAATCTGTATAACGATACATTCAAAGTGAAAATCAAGTGCCCAGAACCTTAAATGGAATAAAGGATCGTTCAGGAAATGTATATTTTGGTCTTGCACAATAAAATTGATCGCGTGGGACAACCGAGGAATTTGTCACGTGAAACATTTTCCAAATACTTTTATATATTTTCTATTCTGTCTGATTCTCATACACCTTTGCTCTCTCTCTCTCTCTCCTTCTCTTACTCTCTCTCACCCCCCCAAATATGTGGGTGTATTCGCACTTTCGAGGAAAACTGAATGAGAATACAACAGAATTGTAAATATATAAGAGAATAAAAAATTATTCGTTCCACCGATGAACCAACCTCATGAGAAAATGATTTTATTTCATAAGAAAATGAAAATGTAGATTTAGTCCTTGTGAAATAAAAGACTTTTTCTGATAATGTCAGTTCATTAACAAAACACACACACACATATATATATATATATATATATATATATATATATATATATATATACACAAGCAGTATACAAAGCATTCCCAGGAATGAAAGATCCGTCGTCGACCGGGTCTTTCATTACTGGGAATTTTTGCTGTTCATTTGAAGCAGTTTAAGTTAAAGTCAGCCTACCTGAAAATCAATATTAGTAACAACAATTGGGTGCAACTGAGGCCCATCCCTAAAGTGGGGTGTTAACACTTTGAATTGCGTTCTCAATCAGCAGCTGAAGAAGCGTTTCTCCTAAACCGTTGAGTCCTTTGAGCATCATTTTCAGCCTCGCACGCAGAAGCGTTCAGGTATGCTCTTCTTAAAAGCCGATGGATTTGGACTCAGTGGCTCTGATTGAAGCATTCCGAGAGGCATTTTAAGACAGGCGAACTGAACGTTCTAAAGACGATTCGTTATCTCTTATTCGCATGGCGGACTTGGCGGCAGCGGTTTTGCGACCTAGGCAAGTTCTTTTCTTTGTTGGCAGGCCTCCAAGCACTACTGAGTAGGTAGGTTTGCCTTAAGGGATTTTTTTCCTTTTTTCTTTCATTATTGTCGTTTTTGTTTGAAAATTTATCTGGATAAGATTTTTAGGTTTTCGCAAATTCTTCGTTGATTCCTTCAACAGTTTCATTTTTTCTTTAATATATATATATATATATATATATATATATATAGGGTGTTCGGTAAGTCCCTATGCACTTATATTTTTATTAACAGACATGTTTTAATATAGAATACCGGAAGAGAATATTAATTAAAATTATAAACACTGGCGCCCGTTAGTTAACATCAATACAGGCTTGGATCCTTCTTATTTTGTTTTTGAACACTGCGATCAGTCGATCGGTTGAAATAGCCTGATGAACACTGCTTTCAATCATCCAGTGTGCGCGGACAATCTCGATACACTGCAGATTTTTTTGTTCTCCATAGACAAAAGTCTGGTAGATTTAGATCTGGTGAGCGTGGGTGCCACACCTCTTTGGAAATAACACGGTATGGAAAAATTCTCTCCAAAAGCTGCATAGATCTATGAGATTTATGAGCAGTACTAGCGTCCTGTTGAAACCACGAGTCATTGATTTGCCATCTGACCAATGAAAATGGGAAGAATCTCTGAAGAATAGCACTCGCTGTTTATCGTGTTCATAAAGAAAACAATTCGACATCCAGAAATCACCACCCACACTCCAACTTTAAGGTCATGTAGGAGTGTTTCATGCAAACTGTAAGGATTATTGGAGGACCACAATCATGTGTTTTGCGAATTAACGTAAGCCGAGACATGGAACCATGCTTCGTTGGTAAAGAAATGTCACATCCAATACATTAAAGGAGTATTTTCTTCGATAAATCGGTTAAACCATCTGCAATAGCACAGTCGCTTTTTATGATGATTAGTTGCTTTCAATGTCATGCCGCCATTATTTTGTATGGGAAGAGTTTAAATTTGTGTCTGAAAGCCTTATGAGCAGTTCCAAGCCAAACACCTTGCGTAATAATTTTTTTGGACACTGCTGCAATAGTCTCACTTGTTTCTCTGATACAATAGTTTCTCCACCAATAGCTTTGCTGGCATTCTACCACATTTGGCATCGTCCAATGATCCTGCTTCTCAAAATTTATCAATAAGATTAAGAACTGCATTGCGATGTGGATCAGCTGTTGAATGAGAAATACACATTCTTCAGTTGTTAAAACCATATTCGGTGGGGAGGAATCTGAAATATAAAAATTAGAAAAAAGATTATAAAAGTACACATTAACTTTCCTTGTAGATAGATAGATAGATAGATAGATAGATAGATAGATTGTACTAAGTATTCTCATCTCGACTAAGAAGGGATTTAAAAAATATACTTATATTTGGCCATTCGGATAGATTTAGAGAGGCTGTCAGGCCGATATTTTAATTATGACACCTTTCGATGCCTCCTATACTCAGTGGTATAGGCACGTTTTAGTAGTCTGGTTCCCAGGGTATTAGGACGACGTTTTAACCTCAGGACTAGCTCTACGCTAGTCAATGCTGACGTTGGTTCAAGTTGGTTGTTGGTCACTGGCCGCTTTGATACACACCATCTCCTCCCACGCTTTGTTCTTGATCTCAGGGCAGTGGAAAATCGAAGATCGGAGTCTCGCAGCGCTGGTTCAAGCAGTGGCGGGTGCTATATTAAGGAAAAAATATATTCACGACGAAAAAAACGGAGAGAATCGTGGGATTAATCTTCAATTAGCATATATAGCTCTTGGTACAATAAAAATTTAACCCTTCCCGTCTCAATTCTATTGTATAAACCTCTGGATGAGCTGGGTTCTAAGTCTCGGAATCTGGCGGCAGCTGACGTGGATTTGAGAGGCACTCAATTCGGGTTCTCCGCCCAAAGTCTCTGAGTTCTCCATCTGCTTATATGCACTTCAGCCCAAAACTGGCGTGGGGCTGAAGGGTTCTGTAGATTAGTTATTTCCCAATTTTCATTAATTCCAATAAAGTTTTTCTTTGTTCCCTATTTCTACTTTCTCTATCAACTTTCCAAATTATCCACCTTCTTTGGTAGTATTCACAGGGATTGCTCCTCTTTAACTTCAACCTGCTTCACTTCACATCTCATACCGTTACTCCGCACATGCGAGGCTAAATTTTGTCCCTTAGTCCTTCCGTCTTGGTATTCTAACTCTGCCCATTTCTCAGAGCTATCTTTCTGACAAATCTAATTTTTAAAGTGCGTAGGAGAAGTGGTTTGGTTTATTCTCCTCGTAAATTTTAATTTTCTGACTCCTTTCCTGGACCCAGCTGTCCAGCTAAAACATAAACTAGATCACCTCATTTTAACCTTCCGAGCAATAAATAAAAATTATTTCCCAATTTGTTTTCGCCAAAGAAAATATATTTGTTTACGTAAATTTTCAACAAAGAGACACGCTGTTCTCAATCCTTGGTCTGGTCGTCGGCTTAGCGATAACACAAACCAGATCACTGGCTTGCTATGACCTATCGACCTTCACAATCATAACTTCCGCAGTGTGCTCACTCTCCGCTTAACTTATTTCTTAACGCGTTTTGGCTGACGAAAATATAATTCTAGTTTGCTTCCCTTTTTGTCAATGGCATGTATTTTTTAATTCCACAAGAAAGAGATAAAGCTATTTCCTAGTTTGCTTTACCCGCAAGCCAGATTTTCGATACATAAAAACCAAACACTTGGTGCCTCGTTTCAATTTGTAGATGACCCTTTCTTTACTTTCACATTAAGAGAGAAAATGTTATCTATTCTCTCTATCTCTCTGTTATGGTGAAACACACCTATTCTATAGTTAAAAGACTCTCCCACCTATAAGTAGGAGTAGTAAGAGTAACGAGTCAGTGAGTCGGTCAGTCAGTCGATGTCGGACGACAGTTAGTCGAATACGAAAGTTTTAGCGACCGCAACAAGATTTCCCTGCATAAATACCTATTATATCAAGTTCCTAACGTTTTGTACGTCGAACCTATTTCAGGACCGACTTAGTACAAATACAAGCCTCCACTGCGAAATCACTCCACAACAATATTTGGCGACGAGGAATTCGTACTCATACGGAGGAAGAAAAAATTCGCTCGCCATAGCAATATTTGGCGACGAGGGATTCGTACTCATACGGAGGAAAAAAATCGCTCGCCACAATAACGTTGGGCGACGAAATTCGTACTCGTACGGTGGGAAAAAAAATTCGCTCGCCATAACAATTTTTGGCGACGAAATTCGTCCTCGTAAGGAGAAAGAAAAAATTCGCTCGCCACAATAACTTCGGCGGTAAAGTCTTGGATTCACACTTAAAAAAAAATAGCAAAGTTTTTCGAAAGCCAAGACGTCAACTTAGTGACGAAAAAATCTGTCGTATTCTCAACTGAGAAAAGAATTTTTTTCTCGATAATACAGTTTGCCCACATAGGTCACGAATTTCAAATTCGTACGACTCACCTCTACAGTATTTAGGCATTGTGTAAACTTTTGCGAAGATGGAGGAATGCAAAAATATATTCCGTGAATTCTTTAAGTTCCAATCGGAACAACAGATGACAATATTAGAGCAATAGAAAATATTCCAGATGCAACTACAGGAGGAAACTTTCAATAGACAAATGCAATTTCAACAAGAAATGGAACAGATGCATAGGGAGTTTCAAAACAAAATTCTGGAAATAATTGAGAAGAGGAAAGAGAAAAATCTACAAAATGATTCTTTTCCAGAGAATACAATATGGAATTCAATTGAAATATTCACGTACAGTCCAGATGAAGAGATAACTTTTGAGGAGTATTATAAAAAATATAGGGACGTGTATAACGAGGACTGCCACTCGTGGTCTGAAGGAAAGAAGGTTAGGCTTTTTTTAAGCAAATTAGGAACTGCTGAGCATAACAAATTGGTAAACTACATTTTACCGAAAAAAACTAGCGAGTTGACATTTACCGAGGTGGTAAATATATTAAGTGAATTATTTAGTAAAAAGACATCTCTGTTTCACAAGAGGTGGAAATGTTTGAATCTGATGAAAGATGACGAACAAGACTATATAACATACGCAGCCAATGTGAATAAGCATTGTGAAGAATTCAAGCTGGCAGAGTTAAGCGCAGACAATTTTAAGCGCTTGGTGTTTGTTCAGGGGCTGGTATCGAAAAGAGACGCAGAGTTGAGAAAATTAGTACTGGCAAAATTGGAAAACGATCCAAGTGTTACGGTACAGAAGTTGGCAAACGACTGCACAAGAGCTTAAAGAAATATTCAAAAAAGATAGAACAGTCTGGCGTTTCGCATGTAAAGAAAATATGCTACAAAGAAGAAAGTCAGTCTACCAAAAAGAATTCTAAAATTGCGGATTATCAAGAAAAAAGTGAAATACCAGAGAAAAATAAGCAAAAACTTCGGAAGCCATGTTTTGCTTGCGGTGAACTACACTGGTACAGATATTACAATTTTAGGAATAAAAATTGTTTCAACTGTAAAAATGTGGGTCATAACAGCTCGCACTGCAGGTCAAAAAATAAAGACAATAAAATAAGAAAATTAAAGTCGAACGAGGTAAAAGATGGAATAACCATAAAATTTGTTACCGTCGAAATAAGTAATAAAAAAATAAAAATGCAACTCCACACTGATTCCGACCTATCTATCATAAATTTGCATACGTGGAAAAACTTGGGGAAACCAATTTTAATGAAGACAAAAAAAATTGCGAGGTCAGTGATGGGAGAAAAATACAATTTATTGGGGAATTTGTTACAAACTCACGTTAAATAAAAAAACGCGAAAAGCTAAACTATTTGTCATAGAAAATACCACGAACTTACTTGGTACGAATTGGATAACAGAATTCCAATTATGGGATCTACCGATAAATTCCTTCTGTTACAAGGTAGAAAGTTTAAACACCGAAGCCCAAAAACTAGTAAAGAAACTTAAGGAAACATTTCCTACTGTTTTTTCTCCAGCGTTGGGAACGTGTACCAAGATGGAGGCAAAATTCCAGCTAAAAGAAAACGCTCAGGCGGTATTCAAAAAGAAAAGTAATGTGCCGTATGCCTCAACTGAACAGATAGATAAAGAATTGGACAGATTAGAGAAAACCGGTGTACTTAAAAAAGTTGAATATAGTGAATGGGCTACACCGACGGTATACGTGAAAAAAACAAGCTCCAGAAAGTAAAAATGAAGCCGACACCGAGAAAAATTGGGGAGCGAGTTACCCGCAGCCAAGGACATGCAGTATTATTAAATGATTTAAGTCAACTGAAGTCACCATAGAAAACGTTAAGAAGCACAAGATCAACAAAAGGGAAGCTAGATGCTGAACAAATAGAACCACAAGAAGAACCTACAGAAACTGTGACTCCATCCTTAAGAAGCTCAAAGCGGAAGGTTGTTTCTGGTAACACTATGGAGGTACCAAAAAATAGAAAAGCGGATTGGCTATATGATGTACTTGGTGAAAGGCGAAAAATTCACGTGCAGTAACCAGATCAGACGACGTTTTTCAGACGTGGTTGACAGCGGCCCCGCGGAAGAAACGTCGATGGAGGTGATTTTCGATACGTTTGATCTAACAACGCCTACAACGATTTTACCAGAGGTACGCCGATCCAGGAGAAAAAGAAAGGCAACTGATCATTTTAAAAGTGGATCCAAAACGTAGGAGATATGCTACGATGTTGCTAAAAAAATGAAGTTTTGTTTTTTCTTCATATTTCCTGTAAAAAATAAATAAATAAAACTGTTTTACTTCTACGGAGTAAAGTTTTAGGAGTGAGGGGGGGTTATGGTGAAACACACCTATTCTATAGTTAATAGACTCTCCCACCTATAATAAGTAGGAGTAGTAAGAGTAACGAATCAGTGAGTCAGTCGGTCAGTCAGTCGATGTCGCACGACAGTTAGTCGAATACGAATATCAGCGACCACAACAAGATTTCTCTGCGTCATACCTATTATATCAAGTTCCTAACGTTTTGTACGTCGAACCTATTTTAGGACCGACTTAGTACAAATACAAGCCTCCACTGCGAAATCACTCCACAACACTCTCTATCTTCCATTTTATTTTTTTTTTTAGGTTTAACCCTCTTTCTCCTTAGAATTAATGTTTAATCACATCGCAGCATCTGTGTCACATCATAACCCCTGGGTGTTCTGCTTCTATTTTATTAACATCTGGTCTTATTGTTTATCACTTCGACTAAACTATAGTGCCTGAACTATTTATATAAAAATTACCTGAAACTATCATTGATCCCCCTCTTTCTCTCCATCCCACTTCTTTATATTTTTTGTTTTTATCTGGAATGATAAGAACAAAAGTGGAAACGACTCTCACTAATAATAATAGATCTGATCTTTTACATTCTCTTTAAGGGTGATTGGTTAACGAAGAGTTATGAAAGAAAAAGAAAAGTTGCTATTCCATGGCATTTATTTTTCTTGGGAAGAATGTGATTTTCATTTTCTTCGAACAAGTATACTTCATCAAGGCGGTGACTGGAATAGATAAAGTGTGGGAAAATTTGGTCGAATATTTCTTTTCGTTACGTCAGAGATGGAATTAAGACGACAGAACCTTATGACTAGTCACTAGCAACTGCTTTGATTCCACAAGTGAGGTTCATTATATTTTAGACAATGGCTTTGACTTTTCACAAATCCTTCCTACTGATTATAATTCTGGAATTTCCTTATCAGGAATGATAGTTAGTATCATTCGCATCTCTTCTGGTCAGAATTCATGTTCCAAATAATGCCCCCTTATTTAAACAAAAGGTCTATCCTATTTCCAAATATGGTCTCTTCTACTGCCCCTAAATACTATTCTCTTCAGATGTCCTGTCTCCTCCGTATTTGGAAATAAATTCTTGATGAAGTCACTCACGAAATTTACTACGAATTCCACATTTTTATTTCTTTATTTATCGATTTCTTTATAATCTATTTTTAACCTTTAAAAGAAGAAAATATGTGATGATTTCCAGGGACAAATAACATTAGTGGAAAGAAGCAGTGTGTAAAAACAACAAAAAAAGAATTTAGAAAAACGGAAAATTATCAAATTACCGTCCTTTTGGATTTGAACCTACTAATTACGATTTTTCATTGCATGAAAACTCACCATATACATAACGTTCTGACAGCAAATCTTACACGTTAAATGACACAATTATTTGCAGTTTTCCATTACTATTAGTTAAGAAATTGAGTTCGTTGTACATAAATGAAGGCATCTATGAATGTGTGATAACATTAAAATTTAAATTATATAATTTCGAAATATTTTCCTTTTGTCAACTCTTTCTCTCCTCTCTCCCTCTCTCTCTCACATACACACACACACGTCTTCTGAAAATCAAATTTACAGAATATCGTATGAGAAAAGTGAAGACAATCAACAAAAAAAGAGAAACAATAACTCTTTGACAATTTTTTTTAATTAGATGCCATAGAATTTCATTTTTAAACATAATCAAGACCCTCGTAAATTAACTGAAGAATCTACTTAAAAGAATTTTTGTTTGGCGCTATACATCCTTTATATAAAAAATTGTGAACTTTACTATTCTTAACAAGGACCTTACAAATGTTTTCTTCCTTCCTTTACAAATTATCTTTTCTTTCTTGTTTCTCATTCGCATTTGAAATATCTTCGTTATTTCTAATGTCATTTCATATTCATTGACTTGAAGAAAACCAGTCGCATTCAGTGAAATTCTTGGAGTACGACTCAGACATTTAGTGCCACCTTCAGAACCAATTCTTACAACTAGACAACTAGACAATATTTGAATTAAAACTCAGCCAAACTTTTGAATCCTAAAACACATCACACGACATCAATTTTTCTCACTTAATGCATATAATGTTCCACGATCAAGTCGCGAAAATTAGCACAGCGTCCTTGAATTTAAATATATTAATTAATTTTATTATTTTTCATCACTACAAATTCTGATTTGTACTTTACCATTTTGTTTGTAATTGAATCGTTGCGAAGCAACAAATATTTTCTTTCAAACCTTTTGGAAAACAATTCACGGGGCGGAGTAATTATTATTTTCTTTCAAACTAGAGAATATTCATGAGGAGAGAGAGTTTAGTGCTATTTTTTTTCTCTTACACATGAACGATTTTTGTATGAGTAATTTTCCAATGTTCATCTGATCCAAAAAAAATTCATATGACGACGATTTGAATATTTTGCAAATTCTTGAATGCTGGAATAAAGCTAGGGTATCTTTTCTGTTTTTCCTTTTTTTCATCTTTTATTTATTCTTCGCTTTCAGCTTGTTTACTTCTAGTATAGTTGTCATACCACATTGTATGCCACAATTCAGTATGATTTTTAAACCAGAAATTTCTTTTATTATTATTATTATTACCATCATCATCATTTGAGTGAGTAGCATGCCAAGAAAGCTACGCCGGGTTACAAATATACAAAGCCCATTGTACTCATCATTACACTCCATTTGATAAGAGTCTACAAAGCACGTGCACCACAGACTTATTTACGCGATATATACTGATTTTAATAAAAGTAGCCCATAACCTTGTTGGTGGGCTCCAGTTTGAAATACCTTAATGTCGGATCACCGAGTCCGTTCAGAATGTCTTCGATTGAGAACTATGACCCCCCCGTTGACTTAGCTGCCTCATCCTTCAAACATTAAGAAATCAACTCTCCTACCATTCGATAATGATGCTCCTCGCCGTTCCTTTTAATACAGAGATACACAATATGTCATCCCCCCTCGGGAATATTGCACAGTTGGTTATGATCATGCAGTTGACAACAAAATCTGAAGTAGTGAATGCATTTTAATTCACCAAGACAAAATATTTACATCTTAACGCCTACAATCAGGGAAGATCAGAAACCATGACAACTAGGAATGGTGTAACGTCATGGTAGCTTTTTTTTGTTTTTGTTTTTTGTTTTTTTGTATTATTATTTTTAATTCATGCATTTGATATTTTGTGGTTATCGCTGGAAATTGAATGACAACATTACTCAAATCTTCAGCACCTTCCACAGTATCATTACATACCTCCACAAAGTTGGACAATCTTAATTCTTTATTGGATTTCTAATTTAACTAATCTCACGTATTTTTTACTATGGCTCCAAATGATCCACTTATTATGGGTATGACTAATCACACTTTTAAGAGTTTTCGGGTAAAGTTATGGTATTTTCTATCTGAATTTCTGGGATGAGTAGTAATAATTATTTACATTATTTGCATTCGGGCTAATATCCATGATTTTTGTTGCCATGGTATATTTATAATGTTCCTCTTCTGAATTCTTTCTGTTCTTCTGGCAGAAGTCTTCAACTTTTCATATAGCAATATATTTTCTTGGCTCTGTGTTCAGTCAATTTTTTTCTACTTCAAGGGTAGGGACCTGATCAAGTCAGTGCCTGCTCAAATAGATTTAAAGAATCTGTTTGAGCAAGTACTCAGTACCTTTATTGATGAGCGTTGTTCAATCGATGGTTATCGATTCTGTGAATTATGCTTTCTTTAGACAGTTTAGAAAGATATTGTGTAATGCAATGAATTACTTGTTCCAATACCTATGGAATCTATCTGGACCTGAATCTTTGACTGTTTTTCGAAGTCGGTGTATTATTATATCTTATCCAATACCTAAGAGGCTTTTTATAAATTATTGCCAACCATTCTGACGTTTATGTTGTATTTCCTTCGACATTTCCATATTTCGTTACAAAGTGTCGTTATGTCTGGATTTGTATTTTCTCTTCTTTTTCTGTTTATGCCCTACAAAAGTTTTCTTCTGTTACTATGGAATATGCGATTATGTGTGCATCATGCAATCACTTTTCGCCTATTTCCCTTTGGCTAATCAGTTTGGGTTTATTTTCTTCCATGCTACGGGTTAATTTATTATGCGTTAATTCATTATCTTTTAATTTGCCTGCATGCATCCTATCGTTCGCTGCGTAGTTCATTCCTGTTAATCGTGTCTTGTAAAATTGAAGGTTAGAGATCTCTTTTGTCTAATTTCCATCCTTAAGTTGTCCTTGATGGCTTCTTTTATTCTTTTGACAAAGAAACTTTCTCTTCAAAGTTCTTGAACCAGTTTTATGTTGCTTGTTCTGATATGTTGATATTTTGCTGTCCAGTTTCATTTTCTACCAATCTTTGACTCTAAGGGATGTTAAGTATTTCTTTTCCTCGTTGTATTTTTTTAATATGCTTTTTTAATATATTTTTTTATTTCATTCATATTCTGTTAACGTCAAAGATTCTACATTTTGTTTCCGCTTTGGATTTAACTTCATTTCCGTAGCCATCTGTTTCTTTGTCGCTTTCAATATTCTTCTACATTATCTTCAGTTCTACATTTGATATACATTTTCTTTTTAACATTCCTTCGAATTGATTAAAAAGACTCAAGTTTTTTGAGTTTACTATATATATATATATATATATATATATATATATATATATATATATATATATATATATATATGTACACACGCGTGTTTGTGTGCACGCGCTTCAACCTTCATTCATTCTTATGAATTTTCTAATAATATTTTAGAGAATTATATCATTAGATTGAAAATATAAAATATTTTTAGAATTATATCATATGATTGAAATATAATTTAGGAATCATGTTGATAAACTCGCTTAACAGGTATTATACTAAATCTCAGATATTTTCTTCAATATTTTGAAATTGAAGTCTAGGTTTTTTTTTATAAATACACTCATAAGCCTGATTGGAGCCTTTTTCCTTCATCGGACCAATCCTTATAATTAGCACAACTGGTCGTGAATACCCAATGTATCTTGTCGTTTCGTAAATACAGACTGCACAGTATAGTGGAGTCAGTTGGACACCGTCTGTGAGAAAAAGAGCACAATGTCACAATTTACTCCGCTATAAATTTGGAAACGGGATGATGTACTGCATGACATTCACACCGGAAGCTTCAGTACGAACATTTCAGAGTGTTTAGGCGTTAATCTGAAGACAGTGCAGAGGATTCATGAAAAGTTGCATAAATCTAATGATGATTACAATGATAAAGCAGATCGGAAAACTCCTCACTCGAGTGGTTCTTATAAGAGAAGAATTCCCGAATTTGTTTGTGGGAGAGAGAGACCAGCAAAACTCCTTGTAACAGTTTAGATGAACTGAAGGTAAGGATTATAGTAACATTCATCTAACTTAAACAAGGAGACCGTCCAGAAGAGATGCAGGAGATTCCAAAGTCGTATGGAATCCGTGGTTGAAACCAATGGCGATTTTATTGAAAAAATTTCCTCTTTCGTATTTCAAGATATTTTCACGTCATTTTAGTAAATATATCTGTTAAAATGAGATGTCAGTGTTATTTTCATTCTTGCGTAATTGTGAAGACAATTCATCCATCACTCCCTGACCTCGTCTTCTGGCGATATAAATTTGACTTCTATCAAACTAACTCAAATGCAATTGAAAAGGATGTATTGGAATGCTCTGAGAAAATATCCAGTCACAAAATTCTACTAATAAAATATAATAGTAGTAGCATCATACTGTCTGGTAGGAATGCTACCAATGGCATTAGTTCTCTTCAATTAAATAAAAGAATAAAATGGAAAAATATATGAAAAACCTAAAACTACTCAGGTACAGTTTTTTTTTAAGACAACGGTCTAAAACATCCTTTGAAATTGTGTCAAGTTTTAGAATCCTAATAATCCTAATAATAAGTGTTTGAATAATTTTGATTCTTTTCCCGCTATTTAATATTTAATGTTTGTATCGTAAAATATATTTGAACTGTCTTTTTTAAAACTAAATACAATAAGAAAACTGCATTCTGAAATCTTTCAAGTAAATTATGTAAAGGCTGGTGAAATTAAAATCTGAAGGTGTATAAATATGTTGGACAGGTGAAAAATTTTAAGCCAAGCTGTGACAAATTTTGCTTGGTCACCAACAATACATAAGGTCCGCTAATTTCATATGACTGATTTCCGTTGCTTTCAATTGGTCTAATTGGCAACGTAACATTTTAAGTCTTTTTTTTTTCTTTTTTTGATCTCTTGTGTCCAATAAGGTTGATTCGCTCTCAGTATCAACCAGACTACCCGACTCAGCATCGTCGTTCATCGAGAAATCGTCACCAAATGTCGCAAACCAATTTTAAAGTTGTTTAATCATCTATAGAAACATTTTTTTTTATTTTTGCACACACTTATTGTGTCTGAGTCTCATTTTTACTTTGCTTGAAATAAAAAGCGTAAAAAAATTATACTTATTTTTTAAATCTGAAACATTACAATCAATTTGTCAGTTCAAAGATTTTTCAATACACCTTGCTATGACAATACAAACAGGCAATTTTGGAATTACGTTGGTTAAATTACATTATCCTAATATTACTTAACAATAAAAACAAACTTTTTAGATGATCTATTATTTCCATGTTTAATTTGTTCATTTCACTAATATATTTTAAGCTGTAAATAAAATGAAAATTACTTTTTACCTCAGTTGTATAGCCATAAATATATGTTTGCATATATGCATCAAGCTCTTGCTGTCTCTCTCTCTGTATGTGTATGTGTTTCATTAAATAAGAACAGAAATCTAAAACGAAATTCCCAAGATAAAATTTCCTTCCCGAAGAAACTTATACGAACCAAATACGTACATTATCTGAACAGCAATTATACAATTCTTCGATTTATTTTACTCATAGCAAAAATAATCGTTTCATCTTTCGTAAAAAAAATGGCTGATTTCTTTCGACTTGAATATGTAGAAATAAGGTTTCGAATTTAATTTAATTTCCTTTCAGAATATTCAACTGAATAGGAAATGGATGATATTATTTGATTACGTCAAGAAGATCTGTGAATGTTTGCCTAACCTTTCTCTTTCACATGCCGACATTTACAGGGCAAATATTGCAAGAAAATACACGCATGCGTATGAACGTGCTGCTTAAGTGTGCATGCATGGTTATATTTATGATATCAGTCTCTGTTCATATCTATCTATCTATCTATCTATCTATCTATCTATGTTTTTCCGAGTTTGTTTAACTCTCTCATGCCTTGCTCTCTCAGTCTGTATGTATTTATCTATCTATGTTCATATCTATCTATAGTCTGTTAAAATTTATCTTGTAGTGGCTAATGCACACGATATTCGGTTTCTGATTATGGCGTGTTTGTCTGTTGGTCTTAAAATACTCGTAAATTATGTGTTTAAACGCTTGCCTGGTTTTACTCTCAAAATCATAAATATCTGCGATTTTATTAATATATCCATCTATCATCATATTACTTACCTTCGTGTGAATTTAACAAAGATAATATAATAATGCACACATACACGGAGGAATGCCTTTGTAGATATAATTTTTATGTAAGTTTTATATTCACGTCAGATGGCAAACTAACTTCAAAGCAACCGTCAAGTTATTTTAACAACACATTTTCTAAAGCCTCCCTCCCAAACACATGCTTACACAGTGCGCGTGTGTGTGTGTGCGCGCGTGTGAAAATAAATTAGTTTATATGTGTGTAAATATAAAAAATCCACTATAATCTTTCCACTCTTTGCGTGCCCGATGTTAGTGACCGCATGTTGCAAACTCGTATTAGCGCCTTTCATGGCCCAGTACTGCGCCTATTAACTAATGCACATAAATTGACACTTTGTTATATACAGATTGTCAATCGGCAACAATATTAGACTGACTTTCTATGTCTTATAGTATTAGCAAATCTGTATTTGCTAATACTTTCTGTGCTTCTATATCTTCAATCGTTCACTTGTTTGGTCTTATTCACTAAATCGCCGACAAAAGCATAACATGATGAAAAAAGGCCCCAAACTTAATAAAAACAAAGTTTTATCGTCAAAATGTTCATGCTATTGTTACGAGAAAAGACCAAAGTAATTTTAATTATTCTTTTTTATTTTTTAATCCGCTCTAACACGTTCAAAATTTTAGTAAAAAATCTTTTTTTATTTTATTTTTTTTTTATTTCAGCGGTTGAAAAACACATTAATTTTGAAACTCTTGCAAAATTCAAATAATTGTCGGATTTTAATTACATTTCCAGAACTTATTCATAAATGAATGAAATTATTTTACAGATGATTGTTTTTAGAATGTCATGGTAAAAATATATTTTTATATCTATTACCCACTCGCCGTTACTTAATTTTATGAAAACTCGAAAATTCGACTTTGTGTAATTTAGTGATTATATTAGTTAAAAGCAGAAGAATTTGAAGAATATAAATCAGCGTTTTTTTTGTTTTGTTTTTTTTTTTTTTTTTTAAATATAAACTCATAGAAACACAAAATTCAGCTTTGATTTGTAAAATACAAAACCCCAATAAAACTATTACATTATTTAATTAGAAAAGCTTTTAATGGCTTTTATGAATAATATATGTTAAGGAGACTATTGTCTTAAACTAAAATATTTGTCCGATGAAAAACGAATTTTTACAAGAATTTTTTTTTTCAAATTTACATAAAAAATGTGATAAAGTTGTTAAATATTTTAAAATTAAGTTTGAATCCCTGTCTTTTTGGAAATGCTGTTATAAAAATATGTATTTTTACAGATCATAAATTTGAAAGTTTATTACAATCTGCGATAGAAATGTATTTTTAAAATATTTTTTAATATGCAAAAAAAGAATTTATTAAAAACGTTTTATTGTTTTTCAGTGAGAGACATACTACAATTTCCGGTCGGCTCCGTTATATTGAAACGCTTGTTTTTACAAAAAATTCCATGGCTACAACGGATAAAATTTTAAATTTAAAATAATTATAACAGTGCGCGTTCACGCGTGCTTTTTAAAAATCCCCATCACAACGAAATCCAGATTTTATCATAGTGTCCATAAGTTTGTCTTTTTAATTTACCCCTGAGGGTAGGCTTGGAGGAGATCGATATTACTTGAGTAGGAAATAAAAATAACTACGTGTCTGCCTTGATGAATTTCATTTTAACATCAAGAAACTGATTAGAGAACTGGAAAGGGTCAGTATAAAAATAGACATAATATGTCTCTATTATTCAATGAAACACAGACATACGCGTATATGTATATATGTGTGTGTGTGTGTGTATTTGTTTGTGTGTGTTATATATTATTCCATGACGTAATCCAAGTCGTTTACACAATTAGCAGTGGATCACCTGTCTCACCCAGTCATGTATACTTTTGAATTTTTATAAGCCTATTACTGCATTGATATTATATAATTGACAGTCTATTCTTTCCCATCTCATAGTCTTGATTGTCTATTTTGCTGTGTCCCTATCTTTATTTTAATATAGTTCGATCTTACAGGACTGTTTTATGCACATTTATTTATAGGTATTTAAATTTTCCTCTGCAGTTTTCTTCTTCCAAGTCATGTCCATGCAACATCTTAAAATCTCAGGCAGTTGTTTTTATTCATAAATTATTCTTTGTTTTCTGATCCCCTACGCCTTTTTTTACTGGCACATTTGTTTGCTAGAATTAATCTTTCATTAAAGTACTTTGTGCAATCCTTAAGTCAATGCAGTCCTAAAACCTAAAAAGTTTGCTTCTTCTTTTCCTATACATAGAATCCAGCAACGTTATCGTTCGGATCCAAGGATTTATGCATGTGTAACCATTTTCTCCTTCACACACAAACACACAATTGCATCATTTCATCTCTTGTCAAGTTTATCTTACAACATATACATTTATATATATTTATTAATTTTTTCATTTTTCTTTCCATTCTATTTTCAAATTGTTCCTCTGTTTAGTTTCCAATAAAAATAATAATAATAATTATAATTAATCAAAACGAGTTACTAAATATCTTATGTAATACTGTATTCGAGAATTCTCATACGTAAAAAAAAAAAACAGATTTAACCAAACTAATTATTTAGAAATTGTTATGAGGGAGAATATTTCTCTACAAGCTTAAATTCAGCCGTCTGACGAAAAACATAAAAATACTCTTACATCAGAAGGAGTAGCAGGGGAAATAGTAGCTTTTGGTGAAAACAGTGGTTCACGGCTAAACATTCTCTTCCCTATTTTCTATTCTACATTAAACATAACGTACTATATCCCTGTACCAAAAAAGTTAATAAACTTGTTCTTAAACCAATTCCGGTTTCTACCGTTGTTTTTCATAACTCAGTTGCACCAGAAATGAAATTGAAATTTCGAACTAAAAATTAAGATTTTCATTCGTTAGAACACGAATGAAAATTATTCTAATTATTCTACAATTATTCGATATGAATTGCAGATCACATCATGTAAAAATCTTGGTCGTCTTCAAAATGAGTAAACAGAAACAAATACTTCACTTTTAACACTGGTTTCGCTAAAGATTTTGATAAGCGGAAACCTACTGTATTGTTCTTTTATTGTATGTAAAATGATATAACAATAGAATAGATGAATTACTTTGAAATATTTTTCTTTCTGTGTATTATTCGCAAACAGAAACATTTCAGTAACCATTTACTCAACTTCCGTATTAATTCTTGTGCAGTAATTAAGCATACTGAGCTCTGAAGAAAGACTTTAATATCTGGCAAAAATCAAATATCCGACATGTGGTCACTTGTTTGCTTTATGTTGGGTCTTTTCACAGCATGAAAAACATTAAAAAGTAACTATGCTTACCAAATTGTAAAATTGATAAGCACATTTTATATATGACTCGTACATTCAGTGAATGTATTCTAAATGCTTTTGCGCATTTATCGTAGTTACTGTGCAGCTATTATCGGGCTTTCTATTTTCGGTACTTCAAAAACAATTCCTCCATTAGAATTTCTCTTTTTCATAAACTATCTATCCTTCTTACTCTTCCTTCATTGCTTCCATCACATTTCAAAATCAACATTATTGTCAGACCCGAATATATATATATACAGTTATATATCTTCGAATAGAAAAGTTGAGATGTGCTTTTAGTCAATAGCTGTAAAATAAAAATAAAAACACTTATTAGTTTTAGAATTTTCAGTAGATAACTTACACTGTTGAAATATTTCTTGAAGCAAGCCGCAGAAAAGACACGAATTTTCAATGGCCGCAGTCTTCCTATAAAAAAAGAAAAATAGTATTGGTGTATCCAATATCTGCAAAAATAAATTCATTGCATCTCTTGTATCTATTCGTAAAGAATGCGTTGTACGTACATTTTTATCTGCCTCTGTTTGAAAATGCCGTCAGCATTATGCCCCCTTAAACTCTTTTAAACCTGTTAAACATATATTATTATTATTATTATATGTACAGGGACTCTATTTTGATGCTTTTGCTAAATAGTTATTTTTTAGCATTTGCGAACGATTTCAAATACACCATTTCTGTGAAGTCCTGTGCATTAATCTCTTCGGTTTAATGTTCTCAAGTTGTTTATTATAGTCAAACCGTTTCGTTCATTGTATCCTCTTCTTCAAGCATCCGCCACATTTGTTTTCTTGGGATTTTAAGCCTAACTTTTATTCAGTCTATTCCCTTTTTCATGATAACGAATATTTTCTATCACTTCTTAGCTACTTCGACATTTTCTTTCTCTCTTTCATTCTCTCTCCCATTCACACACGCAGACATGCGCGCGCGCGCACACACACAGCTACTGAACCAGTGCATATAGATTCTAATCCTTAAAACAAGAATTTAACGAGACTTGGTTTCGATGTTTTGCAGCCCAGGCTAGGGCTAAAAAGTGAAAGACAACCAGGCAAGAAGGGTAGGAAATGAAATAATCAACCTCTTTCGAGCTTCAGCATGTTGCAAAGCTATAATGAAAATTACTTTTATGGCATACTCCAAATAATTGGAGAATTTGACTTTGTTGAAATTTCAGAACTTATAAGAAACTGACTACTGGTCACGTACCGTAGAACAAGACAATATGACATCAAGAGTTAAGCCTAATTGATATAAAATATAGAAAAGGCAATGAATATCATTCAAAGATTCTATTTTTTATATTTATTCTGGTTTGATAGTTGTATGGTTGTAATCATAAATTTTAATTTATTATAAGTTATTACGTATAATTTGCTTAACCAGTACTTCTAATAAATACCATTAACAAAGAAAGAAATCAACGCAAATGTAACTTTTCATTGTAACAAAATACTTGCACTATTTCAACAAAAATAAATTATTATTATTATTAAGTACAAAGTGCAGAGCGTTGAAACATTGCTCAATCTGCAATGAAAACTTTCTTTGATCAGTTAGCTTAGGAAAGATATGGTTCGAAGCGAAAGACATCAGTCTTACTTATTTTGAATAAGAAAGACTGATGCCTTTCGCTTAGAAATACAGAAACTAATTCCCTTCATCTAACAGAGTTTACATCTTTTATAGCCATGTTCCTCTTTGCTAAGATCAGAAAAATATTACTATGCCTATTCGAGATCCACAATCTTATGCTGCGTCGCATCTGCAGCGCCAGAACGGACAGATCACTGGTCGAATTCCATGCTTAGAATGCGTCATTCAAACAAGCTAGTTACTCACATGTAGTAACAGTTTATCCAGATTCACAAAATTCTTACTAAACATTTCATCCAAAATATAAATAAGAACATTTATTCTTCAATGAACTTCGCTCAGGTTAACACGTTGAGGGCTGTCCTGAATCTAACCATGCTTTTCGTCGCTTTGCATTCATTCCCAGATATAATCTTATTTAAAATTAAAAATCTTTGGGTCAAGAAAAATGACAAGTGTTTAAATATTGATTAATATCTTTAAGTTCTCTTCTAGCTTCAGAATTATTTGTGAGGCTGATAAATGACGTACTACAGTTGATTAAATTTACAAGCAATAAAGAGCTGAGTAAATCTGTAAAGATTTCCCTAGCATTATACAAAAAATTGAACGTATATCAACCAAATGAAAGAACAGGTATATTGATTAATGAAAGCGTCATCTGTTAACTGTAATATTTTAATTAAATACTATGCATCACAAAACTGAAATGGCTTCTTTTTTTTTTATAATTTCTTCGAAATAAGAATTTGAAATGTTTAATGAGAAATACTGAAACTGTTCCAAAATTATATAAATGCCTATTTTCGCTTATTTCGCGGTAAAAGGCAACGCCGTCATATAAGAAACGATTAATCGACACCAAACACAAATTTCTTTTAAAAGCTCTTCTGTATTATTGAAGATTCATTATTTTTGTTTCGGTAACAATTAATTAATGAATTAACCCTTATCAGTTAACAATTAATGAATTAAACCTTTCACTTAAGATAAAACTCAATGCATGTAGATATGTCAATGAATCTGTAGGGTAATGAATGAAACAAGCATTTATTTTTAAACAAATAAATTTCTTTTCTCAGCATAATCTCCATTATTACCAGTGCAATTTATTCAGTGGTGAATATTAATTTATATATAGAGGACATTGTTCAATGAGTATCTTATTGCTACTTTCTCTGTCTGATGATTGACCAATTGAAACGTTTAGATAACAGTAAAATATAAGTACTACTTTTTCCTTATGTATTTTACATCTGGTCTGTCTTTGTGCATATTTCATCACTATATTGAGTACTTTGTTGTTAGTATTGTCTACGAACTTTGCCTTTATCCTTTGCGTATATATATATATATATATATATATATATATATATATATATATATATATATTACAATAAACGTGCAATCAATTTACAAATACATGAATTATTCACACAAAACTAATGCAAAGGTTAATGATTTTAAATGGCGAGACATCCATCTCGCAAACAATTCAAATATTACACAAAAACCTCAGATCCGTTATGAATGAATTGATCCTTGTTCATATAAATTTCTGCCGTATTAGTTGTTATTTTTACACAAGCTTTCGTCTGTTCCTACAGACATCTTCAGGTATATAATAGATGTTGTTCTTGTTTTTTTTCTCTTAGTAATAAGAGGACATCGAAAATATATGTGTATTGTATCCGAAATGCTATTGAAAATGAGATATTGGTTTTTGAACGCGCCAAAGCACTTATTAACCAAAAGTCGCACATGGATCAGTTATTTAAATTACAATAAACGTGCAATCAATTTACAAATACATGAATTATTCACACAAAACTAATGCAACATTACTGTAATTATTGAACAATATAGTTCATGCCACTTCGACAGTAAAATTTACCAGTAAAATAATTTGTTCATTACCATATTTGGTATAAACGCAAACATTTAAAAAAAGAAAAAATTCAAAATCAAACTTAGCGTTGCTTTGGCGCGTTCAAAAACCAATATCTCATTTTCAATAGCATTTCGGATACAATACACATATATTTTCGATGTCCTCTTATTACTAAGAGAAAAAAAACAAGAACAACATCTATTATATACCTGAAGATGTCTGTAGGAACAGACGAAAGCTTGTGTAAAAATAACAACTAATACGGCAGAAATTTATATGAACAAGGATCAATTCATTCATAACGGATCTGAGGTTTTTTGTGTAATATTTGAATTGTTTGCGAGATGGATGTCTCGCCATTTAAAATCATTAACCTTTGCATTAGTTTTGTGTGAATGTATATATTATATATATATATATATATATATATATATATATATATATATATATAGTGGGATGTAACTTTTTAGCCACCCTTGATTACAGCAATTTTGGCCTATGTAATAATATCTCTTTTTTTCAGACAATACCGTGTTAGTATCAAGCTACTCTAATCTATGAACGATAGTTGACTTATAGTTTGCAATGAAAGTTTGCGGAACTAAGGAAATTGTTGAATTTCAACGAGGGCAAATAATAAAATGGCATCGGTGTGGCAAGTCAAATTGCTAGGTTTTTCCAGGTTAATCCTCAAACGGTTAATAATATTATCAAAAAATTTAATGAAGACGGTCCTTGTGTGGAACAGCTTTCAAGAAGACCCGCATCGTGTCTTAGCGAACGAAAACAGCGCTGAAACATTCATCAGAGCGTCAAAGATGTCGCCGACAGCATGGAAATGTCGCCATATGCCGTGAAAAAGACTGAAAGAGCTAGGCTATCCTTTGATTTGCAGGAAAGAAGCCCTTCATTTCAGAGGTTAACAGGAACAGGCGTATGAACTGAGCGTGAGAATTCGAGGGGAACTATTTTATCAGTCTGTAAATTTGTCAGATGAAAGTAAATTCTGCCAATATTCGAATTCGAGACAGGTTTATGTTTGGAGAAATCAAAATGAGAATTAGAACACTGAATATCTGCAGGCGACCGTGAAACATGGAGGAATTGGAGTAATGGTGGGGGCAGTGTTTGCTTTGGAGGGAAATCTGAGCTGATTTTTGCTGACAAGCTGTTGAATGGTCAAAAATACTGTCAAATATTAGAGAAAGGATTACTCCCACTATTTGAAACCAATCAAATTGACAAAAATGTCTACCTTTTTCAAGAAGTTGGAGCGTCATGTCATACAAGCAAAGTAGCAAAAGCCCGGAAGAAATCGCAAGTCAGTGGCATGGGTAACCCAAAGTCTTGATATGAATCCAATAGAGCACATATAGGTGTACCTTGACCGAAAACTTAGAGAGCGTGGTAGCAAAATCATGTCAGTAGCAACCCTTAATAAAAACATTGCTAAAGGAGTGATAAAATATGGATCTGACGATTGTTGATAACTTGATCAAATCTATGAAAAAATTAAATACAAGCCCTGAAATAAAGGACCTACTCCATACTAGTTCCAAATAAGAAGAATGATGGTGTTAAAAATCAGTTCTGATGGTAGAGGAGATGGCTATGAAGTGAAAGATAGGAGTGATGGTAGTATAGGTAACGGTAACACAGACCGATAAAACTATCAATGCCGTTACCTACACTACCATCAAGTGGCAACAGTCTGTTTCATGCTTAAACGCAATCTTCAGAGCCTCTAGATTGCGTTTAAACATCGGACTGCCGCTACTAGACTAGGTGTTGACCTCAATGTAGAATTTATACATATATATATATATATATATGTGTGTGTGTGTGTGTGTGTGTGTGCTCGCGCGCTATTTAGTTGAAAGTGCTCAATATCCGTGATAGAGCTAACATATGCGGTTGCATGGCGAGTTGTTTGTGGCCTTAGGTTTCACACTTTCGCCAAATTCAGACAAACAGTTTTTTTTCCAAAAGTAGATATATTTATGCTTTATTTGTGTTTGTTTATTTGTGTGTTGGTGGGAGGGGAGATTTACTTGTTCACTGTTTTTTTGGGATGATACTCTAAAAACCTAATAGAAATAATAAATAAAACACAGCAAAAAGCAAAAACCTACAATAACGCAAACAAAAAACCCAAAACAATTGCAGAGATAAAACCACGTACTACAAGGAAACAAACATAGTGTATAAAGGTCAACGCAAACAAAACTACATTGGCGCCACCAAAGGAACAGTGAAAATACAGGCACAACCTCTCATTCCCCAACAAAATACTCCAACAGCACCACACTATCCACATAGATATGACAAATAAACAATACCAAACATAAGATGGGAAATTATGAAACCCGCACCTGCCTACAACAACATATCAAGGAGTTGTCTACAAGAATATGTGGCAATAATAACCAACACAACAAAAAAACATTATTAAAACAAAGATCTGAAATAATCGCAAAATGCAGACACGAAAACAAAGATCTACTGTGATAACAGTTCAAATCAAACGGATAACAGAAACATCAAAAAATTAACAGAAACGGGAAAGAAACTACCGAGAAAAAAGGATAAAACCGCCAGAACACTTAAACGACCAAAACATAACCACCAACAAGAAACAATAACACTACCAATAATGTTACCGACACTACCACCATCCCACAAGCACAACCACCGCCATAACTATTAGCATGGCCAGCACGACAGATATAACACTCCAAAATTATTATTTTGTGACTACTACCATTACTATCACTATTAGTATTGTTGTTACCACTTTTAGAACCATTAATTTATAACCATCATTACCACCATTAGTACTGTTTTTTATCATTGCTATTATTATTATTGTTTTATTTCCTTTGATTTCTGGTGTATACTCATTTCTTTACAGAGATCTGAGGTCAGAAATGGCATCATGACATTTTCCACTAAGCAGTTTAAAAAAAACAGACATAGATAAATCCCTTCGTAAGATGTGGGCTCTACTTGTGAGTACATTTTTTGTATTTCTTTAATGAGTCTATTGGAATGTTTTCCAATCAATCCGAGGGCTCCAACTACAACTAGAATTGTTAATATCCTCATAGGCCACATTTTTGAGATTTCGATTCCAAGGTCCTTGTATTTTGATAGTTTTTTGAAGATCTTCAAAAATACATTGCACTCTGCAGGAACTGCCATATCAATAAGGAGGCACATTTTGTCTCTAATCACGATGCCAGGGCGACTAGCTTTGATTGTTTTTTTCTGTGTGTATTGTAAAGTCCCATAAAATCGTAACCGGGTCTTGGTGGTGTCCATACCAATTCCTTGCAGCTTCTTTTTCTTATTGACAAAAGTTGTAGATCTTGCTATGATTGTTGTTAGGTTTTGCTTTTTTTTAAATTTTTCAGTTTACAATCAGATCTTATTTTTATTTTTCTCCTTTAATTTCCACACACGGTGGTCAACAAGAAACACACACACACACATACAGACACACACATACAGACACACACATATACACACACATGCGCATGTATAAATTTTTACATACCACGTAAATCTGTGATTCATTTAATTAATTAAAACCAAAAATGTTGTTCTTAATTGTGGGTCATGTTATTTTATAAAGTAAGTTTATTATTAATTTTATTCATTTTATAAGGAGATATCAACCTAACATCTAATTTAAATTGTATAAATTACTATTTATGACGAGCGCTAATTAGGTTCTATGACAAAATACAAGCCATAATATATCAAGAGCTAGCTTAAACAAAATGTATTAACCAAGAGTTAATTTTGAATATATTTGTTGTAGCATACCTATGGCAATAATGGGCATATCACCATTCACAGAAATACAGTAGTAAATGCTCAATGTTGGTCTGCAGTTGGGGATTCCTCTGGTCAAACCTAGAGGAGGATATGTCGGAGGGCAGAGTCTCATCTCGGGAAACTGCTACCCGACCACGGAAGCTACGGGGAATTTTTGGCCGAGCCTACAGACCCGGATACCCCCACATTAAATTCGGCCTTGTGCCACATCTCACCACGTGGGACGGTTGGGAGATATCCTTTAGTTGGAGATTCATCTCCAATTGTGTTGGTCAAACTCTCTGCCTTCGTGCGGAGAGGATCTCCAGATGAGGCTATTTCGAAGGGCAGAGTCTTGTCGCAGGAAACAGCTACCTGACTTCGTTTTATACGGGGTCTATGGGGAATTTTTGGCCGAACCTACGGACTCGGACACCCCATATTAAATTCGGCCTTGTGCCACATCTGACCGCGTGGGGCCGTTGGTAGATATCCTGCAGTTGGGGATTCATTGTGGAATTCACTTGACTCACTTCTAGCAGTTGATTACTACTTCTACGTGCCGCTGGCGAATCTTATATGTTTTGTTCTTGTCCTGAGTATTATCGTTCATTACCAACCTTCGTGTGATTATTCTATTCAGTAACCTTCCTTAGGTTACAACAATATTGTATTCCGAAATTTCTCTCTCTTTCTCTCTTTATATCCTTAGATAGATAGATAGATAGATAGATAGATAGATAGATAGATAGATAGATAGATAGGAATTACTGTCGCATTTGAAGATGGAAAAGAAAAATATTTCTTTGTTCGCAATTGATATATTTAATCAAGATACTATTTGCCCTCGTTATCGATAACATAATCAGACCTATCAGCAAATTATTGATCCTTCGGGTGTAAAATTATTGAGGTTTCGATGGGTAGCTTAGATGTGGCTCAAGGCCAAAAATATTGGGCACCCGATGAGGATTGATCTCACTACTTAATCGTAATTGATCTAACGAGAGAAGCTTGCTATGTATTACACCACGTCAAAGTGTCCAAGGTGACTAAAGGGAATGAGGCTAACCTTTGCCTGAATAACTCAAGCAATATGTCAACTACATTATCGTGTAAGAACAATGCCCTTACAAGTATCTAATGATGGATGACTTCTTTGCAAATGAAACTGTTTTATGATTAAAGTGTAACTTGTATTGAAGTGAACCCCCGACGTTCAAAACTTCATTTACATATACAACTCGATTATTTCTTGCCGTTTTGTAGCTAAAGATTTTTCGAGTTACCTCCTCCTAATTTTCGGAACCACTACTAGGAAACGCTCTCGGGACTATAAATACTCGGCGCATGAAACGCATGAGTAATACATACCCCCACACACGTACGTACGCACATTCACTTACTACATATACTTTGACCATTAGGTTTTCACATTCATTTGTCACGCACATCTTTGTCATTTGTAACACTTTATTGTTAATTCATTATCATTTGTTGTACTTATATATTGGTTCTTGTTGTTTCTTACACTTTTTTACGTGGATTCACATCCCGAGTCTGTCATGTTTGTTGTGGGTATTTCAGGAGACAGCGTGTTATTTCCAATTTCAAGCACCGACCTTACTAAAGCCCGAAACAAGTTGGGTAGCGTATTAACCGGCCCACAACAGTGTCTGATATGAGTTTTATTTAAACTCGTTTGAAAAGGGTAAAATAGATACAAAATTTGCCGGCTCCAATATTAAGTAAACTGAAGACGAAAAATAACATGACTTCCACAAAAAAATAATAGTTATTTTCCGTAATAATTAAAAAAAGTACCTTCAAATTTGTCATGCCAAAATGCGATAGGACCTTTTTTTTAATCTAACACATCGACACATAACGTTTTAACAAAATATATGCAATTTAAAATTCGACAATCTCCCAAACCATAACATATTTTAGAAATCTTGAGTAGATAGTAGGACTGGACAATAAAAGAACACGTCACAAAGAACAAGTCAACAGGTTTTTATGTTCTAGCATATTCTAACGGATTCCACCATTTATTTTTGTCATTTGCATTCCCTTCTCTTCCTACTTTTTATGGTTTGATACTATTTATATAACAAGAAATATTGTCAGCTCCATTAAATTTAGATACACTGTTGGATTACTAATTAGACTATTCCTTTTAAAGATTGACGATACACATACCATTAAATTTGTACTGTATACATGGATGGTTATTCACTATTGGCAATGCCAAGACCGTTGCTAATGGGTAGTATTACATGCACAGACAACCATATTGGAATAAATAGAAAAAGATACACATATAAACTTACTGACACACACACATATATATATACATTTTTTATCATTTCACCCCAAGGCAAAGCGGGAATGCCACTAGTATGCAGGAGCCTTACAGAGAGTGAAGGTGAGAAAAAAGACTGATTAAGGCCTCGAATATATTGCCGAAAAAATAAGGTCATAGTTTAAGGACTCAGAATGTTCTCTAGAGTTCTTAAATCAGGAACTACAGAGGAGAATTTCCAGCAAGCTAGGAAACAGCGAGGCAATAGTTGTATAGTTTGGAGAGAACTGAAGCCAGCACGGGAGAACATTTCTTTAGAACGGCGGCTAGGATCCAGTCACCTCCGCTTGCCTTATGGGAGTCTAATTTCGAAATAACGTCCGAGATCTGTGACGGGGTTATGCGCATGCCAGTCAGTAGGGCCTCTATTCTTTGGGTAATTAGGTGGCGATACTCTAATTGAGTCGAGTGTTGTCAGAGAATTCAATCTTCGAATTGAATAGAAAGTCGTTGAGGATATGTTGTTCTTCAATAAATTCTTGCAGAGCCACCAATTATCTCTAGAACAGAACTTGAGAGTTTGCTATACGTTGTTTCATTCTATCAGCAAACAGTAAATTCGCTTCATTGAGGACACGCTTGCACTCTTTACGAACAGAGACAAAGAGACATTTGTTGCAATTAGACGTGTCGCTCTGGTATAGCCGGAAGAATTGATTCCTGTAGGCTATAGGGGACGCGTATGCAGGTGAGAACCAAAGGAGATGGATGCGGTTTAACTTGGTATCTCCTAGCTGGAATGAAAGCATTAATGCCGACTTTCACCTTGACGCGCATTTATGAACAGGATAATTAAAAACTGCATTCAAAGAGACATCACGAAGAAAGTCACGGAACGATTCCCCAATTCGCACGTAGATAACAGAAAGATATTCTGTTGGCAGGCAGTTCTTGGCTGGTAGGGGAGCGGAAAGAGATGTTTACAGACACTACTACTCGTTCAGAGTGGTCAAGTATGACGTGACTCCCGGATAGAGGTGAAAAAGAGATCTAGAAGAGAAGCGTATCCATCAGCGTTACCGAGGAAACGCCTGGGGAAGCCCACCACTAGCGTGAGAAATTGAGTGATTGAGTCTTTATGCCACCTGGTGTGGTGGGCATTAAAATCACCAAACAAAAATATATTTGCAGACGGATGTAGGGAGTTGGCCTTGTCTATATTGTCAGAAATAATATCTAGCACGCAACAGTCATGAGAGGAACAGTAGAGAAAGAAGAGATAGTTGACTGAATTAAATAGAGACAGACAGAGATACATGTAAGAGTGGTGTGGAGATTCAAGAGAAAGTTCCCTAGCCAACGGGAGATTTTCACGGTCATAAACTCCCAGGACATGGATGTAGACATTAGAGTCCTTCCTAAGGCGAGGAAAACAGCTAATAATCGAGAAATCAGAGGAGGGGATTGAACAGTTAAGATTAGTTTCACAGAGAACTAAGATATCAGGAGATTTTTCGAAGAGGAACGATTCCACACCGCAGAAGTTGGTAAGAATACCACAAATGTTGGAGAAAGAAAGGTTGAGGAGTTTAGGTGATATATATTTAGCTGGTTTAGAGTTATATCTTTGGTATCTTATAGTCATGGTGCACTGTTTTGATGCCTAGGGTAGCATTAGTAGTCGGTCGTCTTATGTAACATATGCAGGAAGGGTACTGGCTTAGACTGCAACATAGTGAGTCCCTGGAGTTGTCCACCGGAGGTGCTTGCAGGGACACCCTTCCATGCGCGACATGGCACTACAAGAAACCCGATATTATGCAGCTGTTGACAAGAGCAGCCTCTCAAAACGCTACGCAAGTGTTCGTGCTTCTAACTGCCAGTGGAGAGCAGCAACCAGAAAATTGCCATCTCAGTACTGAAGAGACGTTGCCACCATCTACACATATCACAAAAAATTCATGACACTATTAAGGCCTTTAAAAAAAAGGAAAGGACCGGGAACTCCTTCACAAACAGAAAATAAGATGTGAGCCTCTACTGCTGTTCAAGAAAAATGGGGGTTATTGACCGGGTCATAAGAAGCCTATCTACATATACCGACAAAAGAGAGGCACACAATACCATATACCTATATGAAAGATGTTCTAGAAATGTGTTCAGAGTGCAGGGTTACTTATAGACATTACTACACTTGCTTGTCGGTCGATTTCAATAAAACATGTTTGAATGATGGCTTAAATAATTTGTCTTTCGTTACAACGTTGGGAAATAAATTTCATTTTATTTAAGCATACAACTTGTGGTAATTTAGATCGATTAGAAAACTATACAATACAAAGACTTATTACATTTTATTATAGAAAGACGAAAAATAAAAATTGTATCTTTGTTTTTTGAATTAAATATTTACAAACTTTTTTTTATTTGATTAAAGAAAGGAAGACAATCGATAAACAATTAAATGTGTTGCTGCTAACAGAACAGCCTTTTGAAATAGAAATAAAATAAAACCAATACATTCTAATTTCATAGAAAATTTTGATTTAAAAACAACAGAATCACAGAAATACATACTATGGTATATGATGATCGAATGGCAAGGTTTGTAATACTATAATCATGTAGTTTGTGATGATAAACTCTCGATATACATTAATAATAATAAAGGGAAGCGTTAAAAAATGTCTAGAACATTTATTAATAAATACGGAAAAAGACGAAGACGCTCTCCTGTATTTAACTTAGACACATTAATTTTCAAACGTGTCCCGGAGACAATCTATATTAATATAAAACTAGAAAAAAGCGATAGATAATACTTGTTGACTTTCTCACTCTCTCTAAAACGTATTTTCGAGTTCTAGTTTTTCTTTTATCTTAACTATAAAAAGTAGGGATTAAGACATTTTCGTCTTTTATATACATGCTAACCGACTGACCTATAAGAAATTGGCATCGTCTGAACTATTACTTATTTTCATAGAAGGTTTTCTCTTACAAAAGAGATAAAAAAGAAACAGTGTAAAGTTGATACCTCCATTTTTTTTCACTGAAAAACTGTATAGTATGAGAAATAAAGACTCCAAACTTAATAAAATGTTTATGCTATTATTAAGAGGAAAGAACAAATTATTTTTCTAAGACGTTCGAAATTTGTGTAAGACTTGTGGTAATGGACATTTTTGCGTAGCCGTTTCTGGTAAAAAAGACATTAATTTGAAAGTTCTCGCAAAAATCAAATAATTGCCAGATTTTAATGAAACTTTCAGGACTTAATCAAAAATGAATACTCGCTCGACGACTAACCTGTGTAGTGATCCGAATAGAGAAATAGTATAATGAATAGAGTAAAGAATACAGGTCCATATAGTAATAGAGGACAGAGTAGAAATGCAGATCCGTATAGTATAGAGGATAGACAAGAAATAACGATGAATTAGACGTACATTATTTCTGTGGTCTATTTAATTCAATAATGGGATCGCCTGTGTTTACTCCCTGGCGATCTATGTTCAAACTCAAGTGTTGGCAGCGACACTTTATTCCTATATAACACTTAATTTCATGAAATTTTCTAGAATTTCAAATCGTTAAAAATTACTTTATATTACTTATATGCAGGATACCTTAGAGAATGTAAATCATCAATTTTTTCCCAACTATCACCTACTTTTTAAAAATCTGCTCCAAATCGTAAAATAAAACCTGCAATAAAACTATCTAATTATTTAATTAGATAGGTTTTTATTTGCTTTTATAAATAATATATATTAAGGACATTATTGTCTGAAGAAATTTTTTTTCGAGGAATAATGAATTGTTTGCATTTGTCTTTTTTTAATTATAAAGTTTCAAAAATGTTTTAAAATTCTTCCAAGCATCATCAGAGGTAGGTTATTAAGTTATTAGTTGAAGACAAGGAAAAATTAAAATGCTTAATGCAAAACTTTTACAATAATTAAAAATAATTTTTTTGTGTGTCTAAAAGTTCTTTTTTTAAGTATGGTGTTTTATAAGTGACATTATGGTCAAATGGTCACGTGCTTCAATGCTTGTCGCCCTTAGGGAAAAATGGAAATATAAACATTTTCGGCGACAGGCAATTCTTTCCTGTCATTTCTGTGTTTCTTTGTCCCTACATTTCAACAAGGTTCTTTAGAAATCATCCCTTCAACATTTCAAAACTAAGTTCTTTTTTCTTAATTCACTAAATATTTCTAATTTTGCTATGTATTCATCTAACTTTAGTGTGTGTCAGGCATCAAGTAATTTGTTTTATTTATCTTTTGTTTTTACTTAGTTAAAAACATAATTTAATTTGTTTTTATTTAGTTTTTTGTTTAAGTTTGTTTTCTTTTTTCTGAGCTAAATTAAAATAACTTTAATAATTCATAACCATCAAAATATAGCAATTAATAATAAGGAATTAAATGAAAAATTAATATCATAAAAAATATAAATTAATACTAAATACCATAAAATTTCAAATTATAGAGATACCGCTATCATTACATTTTATGTTATCTCAGTTAAAATTTTAATAACTGAGAGTGAGATAATAATTTAATTTTTAATTTAATAACTGAGATAAGTAAAATTAAAATTTAATAAATAATATAAGTAAAATGATTATATTATCTCGTTTATCAATTTAAAAATTTAATAATTGAGAGTGAGGTAGTGATTAAATTATCTCACTCTCATTTACTATATTGATAACTGAGATACATTTAAACCTTAGGCATACCTAACTAATGGAGGTAAGTAGAAAGATTTGATTCATTCCTTTCTGTAACAGCGTCCGTCAAAAAGAAAAAAAATGTCAAAGTTGGAGGTGGATTATTGCAGTTTGTCAGACATGGCTTGGTTTAGAATCAAAGTTAACTATTGTTTAATTTTAATCAACTGTGCCAAGACTTTCAAGAACCTCGTTGAAAAAACAGTAGTAATAGATTTCCTATTGTTAGTTTGATATTTCTTCATTGTTCAGAGACTTGTGGCCCTCACTTCCTAATTTAAGTTCACGAAATGCTAATCTCAGTGAAGGTATAATATATCTCGTATTATTTAATCAATTATTCTCGTATTAGAGTTTCAATTAAATTATTGTTGCATTTAGAAACACTATTGTTCTCCCGTTGATGTTTAGTGGCATACGTGACATTGAATACGGATATAGAAAATATCTGGCATTTTATTTGAAATATAATATTTTACTGCTTTAACATTTCAAATTGTTTATTTACATTTCATCCTTCTTTTTTTAACATATATCGAAAAATATATATAAATATATATATATATATATATATATATATATATATATATATATATATATATATATATATGAATATAAAGAATGTCGGAGCATCCTTCGGATACAGTCGACCTATCCCCACTCCCTCCGAGATATAAATTACAAAGAATTTGATTTCGTTAAGCGACAAAAATCTACTCTAAAAAATGGGATGCGATAATAGAAATGTATCAAGCAAGAATCCTGTTTATTGTAAAATTCTTGCTACATGGCAAAGTACCATTGTATATTGTCAGTTTTCTTCATCGAGTGGTCTTTGAAAGTTTCATAGAAGGAGGAGGTTTGCAACCAGAATAAATAGAGTATTCGGATAAAGCTTTACCATATCCGTCTAATAAAAGATTTCCTTTTAATGACACACCTACTAACTAAATATATGTGGGTATACAATATATACTTATACATTGATAACAGTATAGTAGTAAATTGATTGCTGGCAGGTTAAATATAGAGAAATGTAGGAGTCAAATATATATATATATATAAATATATATATATATATATATATATATATATATGTATGTACGTATGTACTTGCGTGCTTAATTTTGTCATGTGTATTTCTTACTAATGCAGAATCGATAAATTTTCAGTTGCCTGTCAGTTATGTCTAACATAAATATATCCTTTAGCATAAGAAGTCCTCAGTATGACATGTGGCACTCAAACATTATTTGCCAAAGAACTTACAATAATCCGTTACGCTTATCTTGAACAATCATCAACTTAGAAGAACCTACAATTTTACTGTCTATAAGATCAGCCCAAGTCATTGCTCTATTCCTTCCTGAATTGTGCAAATTGATTATTCCAGATATGATTTAATATCTAGTTCAGCCAACAAGTCTATTAATGTAGTTCGACATTCATTACTAAAAATTACTATTGAAAATCAGGTTTCATGTACTTCATCGTCCAGTTTACACGTTTTTCTTTAGTTAATGTTTAAGAACATTAACTAAATTAACTATTCTGCATATTTCTCCTCTGTCTATATTTGCAACTATCTTTACATTTTTTTGCTGGTTAGTAAATTTTTCTTGCTTACTACCCTCTTTATTTTCTAAAAAAATTTGTAAAAATTTTCAAATGAGTTTTTCTCATTTTTATCTTGCCAATATTTGCAATTTCTTTTTGATCGTTCTGGGATTTCTATTTAAGTTTTCCCCCACTATTTCCAAAATTGTATTCTCATCACTCAGTAACTTTATAATATATTCTTCCTTTTTTATGTTTAATCATTCTTGCATTCCATATCAATCTTTATAGATCTGAAATTAAAAATAAATAGGAATAACTATATTGTTATATATATTTATTAACAACATAATTACTAAACCTCGTTTTGCATAATAAAATCACACACCACCAAATTGTTATTGTAAATGTTTCTAGTAAAATCCTATGAATGAAAATTCCCATGCTATATTTACCACATCAATATAAACAAATCCTGACATTTCTATCAAAATTATTTGGGTAATATCAGTTTTATTATTACAACATGTGAATAATAAAATCTCAATATGTGTGTCTATGATAAAAAATATGAGAATGGCAATTGTGGAGGTATTTAAACTTGTGTCCAGTTAAACAGAAACATAGTAAAATAACTTTCATAAATGTATTAAGGAAAGTGTACAAATAAATTGATACAATCATTTCGTGGCTAATTCAAAATCCTTATCTTCATATATTTGGAAGAATGAGTAAGGGCTGATTTTTTTCTTACCTCAATCCAAATTCCAAATTATTATTCTGATACTTAGTTATTGAAATATTAATTTGGATATTAGATTGAATCGAGGACTTTTCAGCATCCCTCGCGCATAATTTTGAAAACGGAAGCAAACTATTAAAATAATTTCACGTTAACATGTTTTACTGTATATTAAATACAACATATAAATATGCAACGCTTCCAAAAACCAACAAACTGTGAGAACATGTTACTTGAATGAACAAACGTTTCCACAGAGTTAAAAAGAAATCCAACTCATCTTTAGAGGAGACAATAATTTTGAGACTGTACCAGTGGAATCGCTTTAAACTTTGTGTAATTCGAAAATATAAAAGAAAATAAAGGAAAGTAAATTGCTACAGTTATGTGTCAGAAATTGTATGCATATTTTTTGTTAGTGAAAGTAAAATATCGTGTTGTGAAGTGGAAAGGTTTAGGCATTCTTAACAAACGAATAATCTGCTAGAACGATAGCAAAATTGGTTTTATACGAATAAAATAGGATTAATCATTCTTTTCTCTCACAAATGAAGTCTTTTATATGTGTGTCTATCTCCTGCTATTCATTATTTCCTTTCCAACTTCACTTTACCTTGATATGCGGGGGACGTAATAGTCATTGGTGTTAAGCATGGAATCGACAGGCCGAGTTCAAATTCCATCTCAGGTTTTTAGGTCTACTTCGCATAATTTCCCTGTGGCATAAATTCAACTACGGATAAAATAATAGAGAAGATTGGGTTCCATAAAGCAGCTAGCCTAGGAGAATGACAACCGTCGGGAAACCAACCGAAAAACTCCACTACCTTTTCCAACAACTGTTATAGTAATTCTCAGATATTAAAGCAAAGGAACTTGTGAAGAGCTATAATTACTTACGTTCTGAAGTAACATTGCGTTTAAAAACATCAGTTACATATCAATGCCTTTCATACGACACACATGCACACACACACACATATATATATATATATATATATATATATATATATATATATGGACTCTCCCATCGTTGATCAATGCGAGCTGTTGACCCGCGCCGACCGGGGCCCCTTTTACGACGTATGAGGATCAGGCACCTCAGTTCCTAGGAACTGACAACCAGACAACCTGCATATATGATTTGATTTTGATTATAGTGGTGAAGAAACCAACCACACTTTTTGAAGAGCCGAATACAGTGACCTGGTGCACCCTGTGCCACAAGGTCCCCAAACCACTCCCCACAGGTTTTCATTTCAGAGTTGTCCTTCTCCTAGACCAGTTGCCATTCAAGGCTATAAAACCCATTCAATTCTCTCTCTCTCTCTATATATATATATATATATATATATATATATATATATATATATATATATATATATATATATATATATATATACTGACTCTCCCATCGAATTCGACGTTAAGCATATCAGTTCCTAGGAAACCGACAGCCTGAAACAGCACATGCGATTTGATTATAGTGGTGAAGGTTTCGTGCAGGACCATCCACACTTTTTGAAGGGCCGAATACAGAAACCTGGTGCACTACGTTCTACAGGGTCTCCAAAAGAGTTGTCCTTCTCCTAGACCAGTTGCCATCCAAGTCTGTCTATCCTGCTATTTATCCACTGGAGGGATAAGAATATAATGGATTCGACTGGAATTCAAATTCGGTTCTCTGATTCCTCAATCCAAGTCGCAATCCATTACTCCACCGTGCCTCCTTCTATATATATATATATATATATATATATATATATATATATATATGACCCCCATTAAAAACTATAGAACAATTATATAGAGTTAAGTCATATCACTCAATCGACTCAATTTGTCAAAAGTTGGCTCTTGTGGTTTTGAACAATCAAACAATCATGCTTTTGTCTGCTTAGAAATTTAAGAGAACACTCTAGAAAATGATCAACAATTGATACAAAGAAATTGATACATAAAAATTGGGAAAAATATATATTTACAAATAAACTTCTGAGTTTTGTAAATCTAACTTTTAGATTACTTGCTCTATCTATTTTCTATAAATGTTCGTCCCGTAAATTCACAAAATCATTTTCAATTTTTCGACAAACCTTTATCCGGGGTTGTTTTACTGCACAAACTGATTACTTCCATTTTCGTATAATTAATTACACAAGCTTTCACATATCTATTGAGAAACTTGCAATAGTTACACGATTTTAAAGTAAATTAAGCAACGTTAAAGGATAAAAAAATTGTTGCACAACATCTTGGCAACGAAGAAACTTGAAGAAACGGTTTCACGTTACATCATAAAATTTTTTCCAGTATCTACAACAATGGTGAAGAAAGAAACTCTATGGCAAAAGGATATCCAGTCTTAATTACTACATTGTCAGTGAACAAAAAAAAAGAAACTCTGTAAAACAATAGGATTTCTACAAGTTCAATTCAGTGTTTGGGAAGAAGGTTGGTGAACCATGTTTTTTTTTTCCATTAGGACAGTAAATGAACTGTATAAGTCAAACAGACTTATTGTTTTCACTAATAGGTTAAAAATCTACCCCGTCTCTCGCTTTTATATTTTTCTGAAAAAGAATTGTTCAAACAAGCAGACTTATTGTGAAGTCTAGAATTTTTCCCCCTTTATTTCTTAATTTTTCGTACACCGCAGTGAAATGGACGAATTTAAAAGTGCAATGCTAGTGTTTTTAAAACACCAACAAAAAACAACATTTGCTGTTGGAGCAAAAATTTCAAGAAAGACAAGAGAAATTCCAACGAGAACCAACGGAATCGCGTTTGCATTTTGCAAACGCAATTCCGCTTGTTCTCGTTCTTGTTCATTTTGAACAAGAAAATAAAAAAAACTCCACATAGAAATTCTGGTTAGACAACAGAAGCTTGAGGAATTCTCCTTGAAACACAGAATGAGCAAAAGCACTTATCCAACAAAAGACAAAATGAGGATAGCGAAAATGCGTTCTCTCCAAATGCTATATGGAGTGCTATTGAAAACTTCACCTACGCACCTGAAAATAAAATTAAGTCCGCGTCATACTTTAAACGTTACGAGGACGTATACAATACGGATTGGGCAAATTGGGCTGACAATAAAAAGGTTCGCCTACTCCTCAGGAAATTAAGCACAGCAGAATATACTAAGTTTGTTAACTATATTTTGCCTAAGAAAACCAGCGATTTGAAATTTAAAGAGGCGGTTCAATCATTAACAGAACTCTTCAGTCCAAAAACGTCACTGTTTCACAAGCGTTGGAAATGCATGAATCTCACGCGTAAAGAAGACGAAGATTCTTCTACTTTCGCGAGGGTAGTCAATAAAGACTGCGATGATTTCAAATTGGCAGAGTTAAGCGTCAATAATTTTAAATGTTTGATTTTCGTCCAGTGTTTGATTTCAGCGAAAGACGCCGAAATACGTCGTAGTGTGCTCAACAAGCTTGAAAAAGAGCCCGGCGTTACTTTACAGCAAGTTGCCAAAGATTGCTAACGTTTCGTGAGCGCCAGAGAGGATTCGAAAAGAAAAATTAAAATACACCAACCAAAGAATAAAGTTACTTTACCTTCAAGACCATGTTTCGCATGTGGTTAATTACATTGATATAGAGATTGTCCTTTTAAAGATAAAAAATGTTTTAATTGCGATAAAGTGGGACACAAAAGTTCCCACTGCACGATTAAGATCACGACAAAAAGTTTTGTTAAAATTACCAAGACTAATGAGCCAGAATGTAGTAACATCAGAAAATATGTTGAAGTACAAATATTTAACAAAATGTATGAGAAACTATATATTACTAAGTTTATGTAAAATGTGACCTGGTAATATACTTATTTATATTTGATATGAGAAAATAATTTTATATCTAGTACATTTACTTGTTTTAAAAGAAAGATAGTCTATTAAAAATTAAAAGTGAAAATATTTTTAAATTGCAGTTAAATAAAACGTATTCTAACCTAAACAACCCGAAAAATCAAATAGAAAAAATGCCGTAAGAATTTTTTGCCGTTAACAATAAAATTAAAAAAAAAAAAAACCCAGACGACATGCATTTAACGGATGTCGGAATTCGTTGAAAAATACATCCCTATCCTGCCTAAACATAACCCCTTTTTCGAACGTAACTAATAACTGATACAACAAAAGTTAATAAAAATGATGATGCTACCACCCCTTGTTTGAATGATTGGATCTCTCTGTATCCGTGGAAACAGTAAATTATGAATTTTTCGTTGCCTTTAAAACTCTGTAAATTTAAAAAATAAGTTACTCCAAAATCCGCTTGAGGATGAAATGGAACTAATGTTTTTAATTTAATTACAAAATTAAATTTGAAGCTTTTAGCTTCCATTTTTGAAACATGGTTATTACTGTGTAGCGAAAAAACATATTTTAAATCAGTTAATTTATAATATATATATATATATATTTATAATATATATATATATATATTATTATTATTATTATTTTATGCATTATTTTAATATAACATGATACAAATATTATATATGACTTATAAATTTCATAAATAAATAATAATCTGGCATTACGATAATTTTTCCATAACAATGTTGAATGTGTTTCTGAAACTGATTATGTGTATTTATTTGGCGCCTGAGACCCTTATTCGAATTTTTTTATAAAAATAACTTTTTCAATATTTGAAAAATGAATTACATTGTTTGAAATAAAGTTGATTGTATCATACGGAAAGTTTTATCCATGTCGCATTTCTTTTAGTTTTTTAATTATTGCACCCAAACAAGGCAAGCCACCAAGACGCAAGCCGTTATTAAGTCTTAGAGAATATGTGAAAATACTATTTAAGCGAGAGGTCAATAAAGGACAAAACTAAGAAGACAGAAGATAATGTTAGATATTGAATTTAAACTTATGAAGATGAAATTTAACTTGGAAGAAGGAAGCAAGATGTCGGAAGAGAGTTCCATAATTGAGAAGTGCGATAAAAGAAACTGTTAGTATAGAACTTTCTGTTACGTCAAGCCATTTCAACTGTAACATGATTAGACTTTACCACCAATCTAGTACTTCAGTTGAATTCATAATGTGTAGGTACCATAGAGGAAAGCGCATCAGAACAATTAGCATGAAAGTATTTATAGAAGAGGAACATGAAAACTACATAACGGCGGTGGGAAAGTAACTGAAGCCGAGATGCCAGTCAGGACCAATAACATTGCAGATTCTTCTTTGGATTTTATCAATAATCTCTAAATAAAAAGAGCACCAGACCAAATGTGGTAATAATATTCAAAAAAAAGAAGAATGGCAGACTATGTGGCGAGAAAGTTTGTCGCGCACGACACAGTGAATCTAGCTACAGACCTAGCATGTCACTTATTCAATATATTCTTCATGTCAGCGGGTAACGTTAGCCCGAGTAGGCGCAATGAATCACTCTCCTGGAGGTTAGCATCAGCCATGCTGATGGAAAGCATAAAAAAAGCGAGCAGTTTCGTTTTGGAGATATTAAAATTAACAAGCCACTCATTGTCCCATTTAACAACATATTTGACCTTATCGGAATGATCAAATTCACTGTTAAGACAAGAGTAAATATTTTTGCTATCAGCATAGATACCGAGTTGAGAACTGATTGCATAAGGAAGGTCGTTGAAAAAAAGTTAGGAACAACGTAGGCCTAAGGATAGAGCCCCGAGGCGGAACACCTGCATTAATGCAAAAATATCTAGAAGAGTGATTCATTCAACACAACTTTCATTTTGCGATTTGATAAGAAAGACTGAATAAGTTGAAAAATTCGTTCAGAAATATCATAACCAATCAACTTATGAAAAAGACCAGTATGCCAAACCTCGTCACACACCTTCGAGATATCCAAAGCAATACCCCGAGCTTCACTATTTTTATCAGCAGTAGACCCAGAGAAGCGTAAGCCATATTGCTTATCTGAAAGGTGAGATTCTTAACCAATTAATTAGCGCCCCTAGTACTTTGCCAAAGAGAGGTACAAGTCTAGTAGGCCGATAGTTAAAAGGATCAGACGATTCGCTTAATTTCTTAAAGACTGGAACTACACAAGCGGAATCCCAATGAGCAGAAAAGCAAGAATTGCAAGGCATTTATTGCAGAGTTTAGAGAGAACAGGGACCAGCTCAAGGACTATTGCAAGGATACCATGAGGTCCACATGCTTTGTGGGGATCCAGTGTAGTGTTGATAGCAGAAGCCATGGACGGATTTAGAAGCATGTCACTCAAAAGAAACTCAGTTCGAAGTGGGAAGTCAGGCACAGACACTGCAGATGAGTCAAGAGTAGAATAAAGAGTATTTACGAACATAACATTCCGTGTTATCAGATGTTAATATCTCAACGTGAGTGAAGAGAATAGGAATAGAAGACTTACGCTTATTTAACACACTGTTACAGAGCCACCAGTAGTCAAGTGAACCAAACGTTTAAGAGGCTATATAGTTCCTCATTCTAAAAGCAAACAAATACTTAGTCTCTTTGAGGACACGTTTACAATTATTTCGAGCATACTCATATAGATGACTGTTATAATCGGAACAATCCCGCTAGTACACCCGCAAAAAAGTTATTCCTGTGAGCTATAGCGGCCGGTATAAATCAAGAGGAAGATTGTGGTTTCCCCTGATATTTGTGATAATGTACAAAAGCATCAATGCCGAAACCTTTGTGGCACAATTCTGAATCGGAAGGTTAAGAATATCAATCCAAAGGGTGTCTCGAATAAATTCACAAAATGAATCCCAATCAGTATGCCGGTAACAGGAAGAAGTATTGCGAATAGGAGGCTCCTGTCCAATAGACGACACAAAATAAATATCAACAGATACTACAGCGTGTTTCGAATTGCCAAGAGGACTGTGTTGCGATTTTCGACAAGAGCTAGGAGAGGAAATAAGGAACAAATCAAGTAAAGAAGGATGTTGATCATATTATTCGAAGAACTAGTAGAAAAATCCACTATTTGACTGAAAGACCAAGCAACGGAAAAACCTAAAGTCTGAATACCAGCAACTTCAGTAACATTAGAGTCCTTAAGCTACTTGACGTTATGAACATTAAAGCCACCAAACACTAAAATATTCGCAGAATGTAGAGAGGGAAAACTATTTCTATATTATAAGAAATTTTGTTTGACATATTAAAAATCCGAGAAGGAGAATGATAAAGAAAAAAGGGATAACTAAAAGAATGCAATAACGAAAGTCAAAAGCACATGACATTTTCACATGTTTCGATCGGACGCATAAACGTTGAACTTATATTATTTGTAGATATGTGTGTGTGCCTGTGTGTGTGTGTGTGTGTGTGTGTGTGTGTGTGTGTGTGTGTGTGTGTGTGTGTGTGTAAATACATGAAATCTGAACGACTATCAGATTTTTTGAAATGGCTTCTTGCTCGTTTCAGGACACAACCTTATGTTTATGTTGTATATATTGTTATGACCCCCTGAAAGCATCCTCTGCTTACATAAATTCTTTTATTATTCATTAGCGTTGGCCTTTGACGATATCCTCGTCTGTGAAGAATTTATCATAGACCAGCATGCCCATAATTATTATTTCTGTTTCTTTTCCAAGAGAACCTGATTTCGCAAACCAAGCTTTACGCGATAAACTTGCCAAATATAGGACTTATTATATCACCCCAACAAATAACCAGGAAAATTGATTTTCAGAATTTGCTAAACATATTTAAAAATGGCAAAATCAAATAATTATATTAACCTCAAGGACACAGTGGATCAAGGCGTTAGTTAGATCTAGTGACAGAACCCAAAGAGTGTGAGTTCAATACCTGGTTAAGGCGGTGAAGAACTTGGAGAGGGGAATTAACAGGAGATATCTAATAACTGACATCCATTAGACATGGTACGTGGAACTAGAACAGTCTACCCCAGTGAGCGAAATAAAAGGGTTCAGTTCGATATTCCAACCACCTGAAGAAGGTCGATGCGTACAACGGCCGAAGCGTTGTGATAGATATAGCAACAAAGATAAGGATGATAATCCGAACAATGTAAATAGTGTACATAATACCTCATCTCAGAAATATAAACAACAATTAAAATAACGTTGAGTAAAATTTCGTGTTGGATGATGAAGTTGTTTAAGGGGACTTAAATGATTTTGTTAAAGATATTATCATACAAACGCGCTTATGTACAAAGAAATTAAGATAGATATTTAAGATTTTGCAAGTACATGATTGTATAATGAACAAAAGCGTATAAAGGTTTTGTCATGCAAATAGTCAAAAGTGAGAAACCCAATTCGAAAATCTACGGTCAAAGATTTTTTACTTGTTCTAGAATTCCAACCACTGGATACTATAGAAATACGAACAGTTACAAAGATAGATAGATAGATAGATAGATAGATAGATAGATAGATAGATAGATAGGAACAAACTAAATCAAGAGATATAAATAGGTTACAAGCTTGTTTATTCATTTTTCCTTAATACGAGTGGTGCTGAAAATTCCTCGACCCAACAAACAAAAAAATTAATTTTTTGTTTAGCCATCTGGTCAGGTTTTAGCAATTGGCTTGAGTCAGATACATTTCAGCGGACATGTATATACCATCCCAGTAACTGAAGAGATTCTCACTTAGGCAAGCCTCTTTAAAATTTGGTAACACGCTAAACTTGTTGAATTCTTGAAACATTCATCAATTCACCCTCACGATTCAACATTCTCGTCTCACTAAGAGAAAAATGATCATTAATTTCTGTGAGTGACAGACGAAAAAACTTTTTTCTAATTTGTTCTTTCAGGTTACTCTCAGTTTTTGATGCCTTGGCTTATGTGTTTAACACATAGACAGACACCTTGTCATAAAGCCGCTATGTACATTGGTTTATTGATAAGAAAACAGAAACGTTCCTGTAAAAATTGTTCCAATGGACTGAAATCCGAAATATCCTGAAAGTAATGTCAGATGATACAACTAGGAATGAATCATGCAAACTAGTCGCGAGATAATCCCTTGGTATTTTTGTTCCTAAGACAATCATCAAATTTGAGAATTGGCAAGATTTCTATCGGATAAGTATTTAATATACTTATTTCTACAAAGTATTTAAGTAGTTTTGAAGGTATCTTTGAATGAAAGTATGATTGTGATTTAGAAGAGCATTGTAATTAATGGTTTGGCGTGCAGAGTTTTCGAATTCTAAACTCATCTCGAATCAGAAAATATTCTCTCTTCTATTAAATTAAGATTTTCCCTGTAGTTTTCTTGAATTAAAGTACTCGATATAAACGTTTGACATTTTATATATGCGTAATTCTACCCCTAAAATCGATTAGCTATCAAATCTTTAAGAGAAGACCTGGTTAATATAAAAATCGGTGTTTAATACTTATTTCACCATTAAAAAAACTATCGCCATATTTTACAGTCTTCTTTGTAAGTCCCAAATGGAGATTTTGAAATCTTGCTCTTTGTTGACGTTAGTAAAGTGACGAATAGCTTAACATAAGCAGCTTTTGCCGTGTGCGGCTAACACTGGTCCACTGGTCGCTATGTTGTCCCGTACACAACAGGGCTGATGTGATTCCTTCTATGCCAGTATTTCTATGGCATTAACACAGATATCAGTCGAACTTGGGGAAATTAATGCTTTTTGTACAACAAACGTGACTGGCATTCACTCAGGGACAGAATAAAAATATAGGATAAGATGGCTGAAGATAATAAAATTTTGGCTCTGGAAAATAGATATGTTCATAACACATAGACATATGTTTGCGTACGAACACATACACGTGTATGTGTGTGTGTGTGTGTGTGTGTGTGTGTGTGTGTGTGTGTGTGTGTGTGTGTGTGTGTGTGTGTGTGTGTGTGCACGCGCGCGCGTTTGTGTGTGTGTTTCTGTGCCCGCACACTTGTTCCGTTGGTGAATATTCTGGCGATTATAAATAAAATAGTCGAGAGCTCTGTGAGACAATGGAAAACCACTTCACTATCTTGCAAGAAGTTGTGGTGATTCGCAGATAATAATAATAATAATAATAATAATAATAATAGTAATAATAATAATAAATAAATAAATAAATCTGTGTTGATCGCCTACTTTCTGAAGGGACATGACATTAAAAATTATCAAGAGAGAGAAAAAAAAAGAGAAAGATTTAGAAAATAAGGGAGGCTATAAAGAAAGAAAGGCTGAGAAAGGCAAAACAATAAAAAATCAATAGAGAGAAAAAAATATTTTCCTACAACTCTTAATGCCAGCAAAAGATATTTTCCGAAGTGTCCCAATCGAAATTACCTTGCAACAAACTCTGTATCATATTGGAATCTTGACAAATGCCCAGAGGGATTGATAAGTATCCATATGTCTGGGTATATATCGATATACAAACTTGTTTCACGAATTTATGAACGTACATGAACGTATTTCTCTCGTCTGTGTGCTTGTACGTGCTGAACAGCACAACAAAACAATAAATAGGTTAATGGAACGAACTAAATTTACCAGAAATGGCTAAGAGTTCTTGTTACACTATGTGCACTTTTTTTAAAAATGGGGAAAGATTGAAACTATATATGTCAGTCCAGATCAAAGATTTAAATACTGATTGGGCAACTTTGTGCTTTTCAGTAGATGAAGACATACTACCAAAGTAAAAATAGATATATGATAGCCTATGGTATTATAAGATTGCATAAAACAGCGTTAATGCACAGCTGAAAAGAAAAACAGAATAAATGTATTTGTTCAGATTATCGAAAATTTACAAAGAATATTTATACTATTTGTTCAGTATAGATATTGAGGAACCCGGCACCTGTTTAAATGATGAGCGCAAATTGTATTTATCAGAGACACTGACAAATATATGTTGGCCGTTGGTGTAAAAATATCATTAACAACCTAATTTCACAAGCCATTGCTAGCGAGATAGAATTACATCGCTTAATATCTTTTAGCAGAATGTTTCATCTTCATCTGGAATATCCTTCAACATTACCTTCACTGGGTGGGTCACATATCCAGAATGCATCCCACTCGACTCCCACGTATCATCCTATTCAGAGAGCTCGCCAACGCACAAGGCGAAGTGGAGGGCCAAAACGACATTTCAAGGATCAATTGAAGATATCCTTGACACAGACCAACATCGAACCTGAGATCTGTGAAACCGTTGCTGCAAATAAGCCTTCCTGGTGTAGAAACAGCCGAGGGGGGTACCGAGACTTTCGAGTCAACATCAAGATGTTCTGCGATGTGCTATCACGAGGATGAGTCGACCAGCCGTGTCTACCACGGACACTCTTCTGTGGCCCCTGCTCACGACTCTTCAAAAGTAGCCATCACCGCCACCGCCGCCACCGCCAAATGGGGGGGGGGGCAAATGGAATAAGGAGAGAGGATGATTCCGATGTTCGGATTCGAGCGGGGGCCGACTACTGGGACAAAAACATTGTAAATTTGATAGAATTTTTTCTTTGTTAACAATGGCTATGTTTTGCCTTCCTGAAAACGAGATCATTTCTCGATCTTTTCAATTCGTTGAGTATTTTACTCGTTATTTTCGCGTACCATCACTGGGTTCCGTTGACATTTTGTCGAAATCAGTTCATTTGCACAATTCACAGGACATTTATCTCCTTGTCTTTTTGCTTCGATTCATTTTCAACAAAATTACTGCATTCTTTTATAATTAGTTTCATCTCTTTTCTTTTTTCTCTACAAAGTTTTACTTTCTGAAATTTCTTCTGAAAATTCGAATTTGTAAGAAATTTAAGAAACTACAACAGAAGTAAATGAAAATAATAAGCGAACTCAATTTCCTCTAAACTTAATATATTTTAGACATTGTTTATTACGGCTCAAGACGGGATGGGAGAAAAGGACGTAGTAAGATTTATTTTCGGAATCCTGACTTTAACAATTTTCGTAAATTGATCAGTGACATCACACCATGTTATGAGTCCTGTAAACAATTAGTGTCGTAATGGAACTACATGTACTGCCGCTGTAGCAGTGGTGGTGTGTCTAAGGCAATGTAGACTGACATGCTGGATTTGGAATTAGAGATTACCTTTTCCTAGACTGATTACTTTATTCTAAAAAATGTATGTCCGCTTAAATATGTGCGTTTCTAGTTATAAAAATGTTAGATTATAAATAAAATAAAGCTAGCATATTTGGATTTCGAAGGATTCCGATCACAGATGTACATTCCCTTAATGTGGTACTTGAATCTTACTTCGCTGTGAATCTTTTCTTCTTTTTTTTTTAAGTGAAAATTTGAGCCAGGGCGCAAATTTACTGTAAATGACGTTGCGATCAAAGCACTCTCTAGAAATTTTCGTCATAATGAATTGTTTTCTCCTTTGACCACTGTGGTGTTTTTATGTCAAAATTGTTGTCAGCCTTGTTACGGTGGGAAAAATATAAAAATATATATCGTTATCTCATTCATTACGACGAAAATGTCTCTTAGAATATTTCACTATTCCTGGCAGAACTTCTATTATCACAGTGTGAGATATCTACTAACAAAAGTGATGGCAAGAAAGAGAAAAAAGAATCTAAATGATATCGGCTAGATTTTTAAAAACATTAAATAAAAAGTTTTAAATTCTCAGCATCCCTCATTCGTGCGCATGTATTGTCGCAGCAACGTAACAAATTTAATCCGATGAAAACTTAAAAGACGAAACGTGTCGCAAGAAAAAGTTTACCACTGTGTCATACATTATATATATATATAACCTATATTTAAACAGCAAATATTCATCCAAACAAGTTTGATTAAAAAGAACTGAAAGGTCTGTCTTTAATTTTTATTATATTTTTCCAATTTACGAATAAACAGGATGTGATACAATGCCAGGATGTAGTTAATGAATTCTAACTTCCACTCAGACACCACATCGGTTCTTGATAATGACTGCGATGGTCGAAAGTACTTGAACAAAACAGTAGAAAAATATGAATTTTGCACAGTTTATCCACAACTTTGAGTACAATAGTCAACACCTTATTCGAAAATTGGGAAATATGATAAAAAGTTAACAGACAGACCTTGTCAGTTCTATTTTATCAAACTGGTTTGAATATATATATATTAGAGAAAGAGACAGACCGACAGACAGAAATAGAGAGAGAGAGAGGGGGGGAGAGATGTGTGTTGTTATAGAAAATTAAAAATTACTAAGAAAACGTATATATTCAAATTTACAATCCTGAAATTATCAGCAGACACATTGATTTAATCATTGAATACTTAGTTACGTAGCCCTAGTTTGCAATTATTAGCCAGACGCATTTTTGCTAGCAATTCACTTTCCTTTACATCCTTGACCCACTCTTTCTTGCAAGCAACCTTCAAATTCTTAATATTACTTGATTCTCTCGGATAAATTTGATTTTTTAAGCTTCGACCAAAATTTTCATTTGGATTCACGTCGGAAGATTAAGAAATCTGTTAATGCCCTTCTAAATTGTCCTGGACAAACCATTAGCTAAATTTAGCTGAATGTTTCTGATTGTTATCTTATGGCAAGATCAAACCCTCTTCAAGTAACATCTATTTCACTTAATAAATTAAATTACCTTCCAATTTACTCCAATATATCATGGTTCTTACACTCATATATCAGAGTGAAAGACTCCGACACATCCACCTTCCCGCATTCTGTTTTTCAGTCATAGGCGTATGCATCTTTTTGCAATCAAAAATTCAACTTTGCTTTATTGGACCCCAAAAAACATTCTTCCAAAAATTATTAGGTTCCACTAAATACTCACCAACGAAATTCATCAGAGATTCTGGATGCTGTTTGTTCAACAAAGCTTTTTTTTCTCTGTGAGGTATAGCATTTTAAACCATTGTTAATAGGACTTTTATTGTAAAAAGAAAAATTGATTTAGCAGTAGATATGTAGTACCGGGCCTTGTTTTTAATTAATGCTTTCGGGCGTGTTTCACAGTCCTTTCCATTTGATTTGACTGATCAAAGGATATCCCTCGAAAAATTAGTAAGCTTCTCTAAATGCTCACGAGTGAAGTTCTTCTGCAAACCCTAGTGTTTTCCTTCAGCAATTGTTCTTTTCATGGAGGGCGAGATTTTAAACAATCTCCGTGGAACACCAGTTCGAAGATCGCTTATGTTGCTGCCAAACTTTTATTTCACCATGACAGATTTCACTGTCGTGGCATTACACTAAAGTGAAGTTTTGCTGGAATATTCCCAAAGTTTCTACGCAAGTTTAGAAATATATTGACCTGTATTCATTATTGAACAGAATTTTTATGATATAATTTTATATATCCAAATAGTTTTTCCACATTTGTTTATATATTATTCAGCCTGTTTAAAAATATGTTTTAGTTGTTATTCATTTTATTCAAACTATTGTTTTCATCATTGATTGGTTTAGAGATAATTATAGAGACAACGTTTCAACCAAAAACTATTAGTCCATCTTCAAGTGTCCATTATTTCGTCCGATACCTGATATCTTCGATATATCTTATGATAATCGTTATATACTCACCATGCCACTAACATAATCAGTGGTACGTTGTTGTAGTCTTAAGTCCAATGTTACATTGTTTCTACATATGATTATCACGGCAGCTTCATACGATTTTTATCCATTTTAGTTTTTTTTTTCACATGAGGATTTTCAACATGATACTCTTAGTTCAACGATTCACCTTGCACTGTTGATTCCTATGTCCGCAACATATGTCTCTACAAATGTACAAACGGTCTGTTTTCCATAGCACTTTTCCTCCACAAATGTAGCAAATTTTAACTATACACACACAGACGCAGATATATATATATATATATATATATATATATATATATATATATATATATATATATATATATATATAAACTGTTTAAACGTTATTTATATAGATACAAATATTTAAGTAAATACTTTGTTTATAATAGACAATATTAACAACATTTACCGGCCTGAATATCCAACAAATTTCGTAGAAAATATGTGTCTTCCGACAGGAATTGAACCTGTATCCTACACGGAACCATCATCTAGCCTGACGTGCTATACTATTTAGCTATAGAGTACGTGTCTGCTTTTAAGCTACAAATTTCCCATGATTTCTCTCGAAATTTATTAATGTCAGTGTGTTTTTAAAGAATGGTAGCAAATTTGCTTGAAAAGGGATCACCTTTTTCACCAAACTTTCTCTTACCAGCATTATCATGTCAATAATGGTAAGTTATTTTGGTCGACCTTGAAGCAATTATTGTTTCTAAGTTTACCTTACATAAATAGTGGCAAAGATATGCCTACGCGTACGCACAGAGATAGATAGATAGATAGATAGATAGATAGATAGATAGATAGATAGATAGATAGATAGATAGATAAAAAAAAATTCGTCTGTTATTATAGTTACTTAATATCAATGGATTTCTGTACGCTTTATTTCATCGAAAACGTTAAATATCAGCGTAAAAACGAGATTTTATTCGCATGTAACGAACGCGATATTTTGGTTGTAAGAAGAGCGTGATAATCAGTTTTATATATTTACGATTAATAATATTTCATATACAGTGTGTTTTTAAAAAAAAGTTATCATTTAACGTATAAATACCTAAGTAACTACTTGGTCTGTGCAAATTAAACAAATAATCAGAGATAAAAACTCCGAAACCATTGTACATCTACCTGCCTGCATCTTTTGTCTATACCTGACGACCTAAGAAACAATCAAAAATTCAAATTTTATCTTATCGTGTCTAAAGAGCATTCTTCAAAAAATGATTTGGCTTCAGTAAATATTCAGGAATGAAATTCATTATAGAATCCTGGTGTTATTTTTAAACAAATTATAATTGCATGATGTTGCAGAAGATTGTTTTGTGAACATTTTGAGTAAAATAAGAATGTCGGAGGAAAAAAAATATGCACACCGCTCAAGTATTTCTTCCGATACTGATGGTCGCCCAGATCCTTTTGACCTGCACAGACGGCTTTCCTCTTTGAATATTTTGTGTCATGTCCAAATCTGCATTGCAGTTTCTTGTTTTTTAACGCATTCTCTCACAAATGCACGTTGCACAGTTCGATTCTGTTCAAGCATACTTTATCACACAATACATCATTTTCTTTTTCAGCAAATAACACAGAAGTTTGAGTTGTTTCTACATAAGCCGTTAAAATATAGGATTATTTGCACGAGAATTGGTCAACTTATTAGATTATGAATTGTTATCAATTTTTCTGAAACGGTGTATTATTCGAGAAAGTGATGAAAATCAATGCCTGTACATCATGGGGCACACACATTTGGGAAGACAAAAAAGATCCAAACGTAAAGAATGTGAGTTCGAATAGCGAGAGAGGTTTACTTTTATATCTTATTTACACTGCTAATTAATGATTATACAATGGTAAAAAAACAACAGAAAGGAACAGAAAATAAATATATACTAGTCAAACATTTAACAATGGATATTATGCCGAATAATTTCTTTCTTTCTTGCGAAATAATAAACTTCAATTAACAAGGCAATATTCAGAAACATACCAAATCCATGTAGGAATAAACTGAGTGCTTCTGATGTATAGAAATGAATAGAGAAAATACACATAAACATTTTTGCAAATTACAAATTGACTGTAAAATAATTCATATATTTTTATAATTCAAAAAGAAAAGAAAAATTCAGTTATTTAAAAATCGATGATTCCTTGTTAAATTTATATACTTGATTAATAAAAATACTCTTATCATTGACTTTCAAAAACTTCTCAAAAGGCAATACACTTGGTGAAAACTATCTCCCTTATGCTTATTTACTTGCCTATTACACGACTCCAGCCTTTTGCAATTTTTGCAATATGTTGCCTTTTTGTTGTCAAAAGGTAATATAAAGCTATCCTGTTTATGGCAGTGTTAACTTTTTACTCTTTTCAAATTTGTACGCGATGCGCTAGGCCAGTCATGTGACCTTCAATATTCTCAGTCTAACGTTTTCCGCTGCCTTGAAGTGGAAAAATTATATCGTGCTAGACAATCTTTCTCACTAGAATCTACTGTACACATTTTTAGGTCTGTCATTCGTCTATGAATTGAATGTTGCTTTCATATCTGATATGGCGCTTTTCTTATGTATTTAGAGATTCTTGATAACATCTTGAATAAAATCTTCAATGTTATCGGTCCTGACCTGACATCTCGACTTCAGTCACTTTCCCATCACTAACTTAGCTTTCCTCTGCCTTTTCTATAAATCTTTTCATGGTAATTCTTCTGATGAACTTTCCTCTTTGGTATATCGTCTGCGACTTTAACCACAGTACTGATTGACAGCCAGATCGCATCATTTTACAGTGAAATGGTAGACGTAACCATAAGTTCTCTGCTAACAATGTCTTCTCTCGTATTTCTCCCTTGTGGAACTCTCTTCTAGCTTCTTGCTTTACGATCAACTTTTATCTTAAAAAGTTTATAGAAAAATTCATAATTCAATTGATATCTTCTGTCTTCTTAATTTCTGTTCTTTTATTATCCTCTTTATAAAATATTTTTTTCTCATATTGTTTCACGCTCTTTGTCTTAGTGGCTTATTGCTTTGCTTGGGTGAAATGATTTCAAAAATTTAACGCATGAACTATAATGTCATGAAATAATTATTAACAAGCATATTAACATACGAGCTACTGCTAAATAGTTTGAAAAATGTGAACATATTTTCCTCGGTCGCTTTTACTTGTTGTTTATATATTTGCCTACAGGGGCACCTCTAGGTGGTGTAATGGTTATCAAGCTTGTCTCGCTTGAACGATTACGACTGAGTAGTGAGTTCAATCTTCACTGGGTGCCCCTTACTTTCGGCCTTGTGCCACATCCAACCTACGCTTGGAAAATCACTATATATTTGCCTACAAATGTAAAACTACTTCCAAAGTGTAACGGTAAAAATCCAAACTACAACCGAGGTTCGCTTGTACTGTTCAAATTATCCTAGCATTTATTTAGCACCTCGTATCGATAAGTACTGATAAGAATCTTTAAGTCAATAATGACTATAATATTAAATGGAGACGAGTAATTTACTAATCATCCATTATTAATCGTTATACTAATTGGAACTTTAAGAAATAACAGACATAACTCATGTCAGTCAAGTCTTTTGTTACTTAAAACTTCAATCAGAATAATTAGCTTTTCTTTATTGTTTTTTTTTTTTCAAGATGGAACTTTTCATTTGTTGCAAAAGAGACATTATTCTGACCTTTTGTCCAGCTATTCAATTATGCATATAACTACAGAAACTAATCATGTCTTTGGCGAAATATGTGGACATTACGCACACTATTAGACATAAAGGGCTAATCAGGTATGGAAATATAATGTTGGAAACAGACCGACCAATTAATTAATGATAATTGTCTTAACAAGGGGCACTTTTCAAGAAAAACCGAGTTTTCAATTATTCTTATTCAGAAAGGATTCAAAGGCTGACTTTTCACTCTCATGCTTCAAGGTTTTGTAATAATTTCTTAAAATTTTCCTTAAAAATTATTTAGGTCATATTTAAATTACAGACATTCAGAACATAATATTGCTAAAATACTAAAATACTCAATAGACTAAATTTAATTACTTTCTGAAATCAATCAACATTAATCATACAATAATCTATGTCAAGGAAAAAATGCCACTATCTATGATTATCTCTAATATATTAGAGTGAAAATTACATTATTCTGAGGAATAAACAATTGTCATTCCCGAGTCATTTTTTCAGTTCCAGATGAGTAGAATAAATAAATCGAATTAAGAATTATATCACGTTGTTCACACTGCGTAGATGTCTAACAATAAAAGTTAATATTGATTACGAGCGCAATTACTAAGTAATCTTATTAGCTGTTATATGAGTGTTAATTAGCATTACTTTAGTCATATGGATGAAATTATTAATGATTCTAGTAAATCTTTGGCGATTTTATAAGCATTTACTTGGACTTCATTAAAGTAATCATTCATTAAAAATTATCATTTTTCAACTTAAATTCGATTATTACATTAATTTAAAGTCAATTAAATTTAATTATTTTGCTTTTGGAGGGGAAAATTGACTTTAAGTTAATGTAATAATCGAATTTAAGTTGAAAAATGATAATTTTTAATGAATGATTACTTTAATGAAGTCCAAGTGAATGCTTATAAAATCGCCAAAGATTTACTAGAATATCTGTTTCAAATCATTAATCACCAAACCACGTCTTATTGGAAATAACTAAATTCATTTTGTTCGTTCCAACTAAATTCTACATAAACATTCAAAATCCTTTTAGTCAATGCTTACTTTCAAGGAACTTTTAAGCTTCCAATTTTCTCACATGAAAGTCTTTGAGATTAACCGAACCATTTTGAATTCTATCAGTGAATTGACAATTTTAGAGAAACGTCTTTTGATACAAGGTCAGTGCCACTAATTAAATAACTCTTCATTTTAGAGGTGAAATATTCTCTTAAAAAGTGAAAGCATGTCGCTCATTTATGGAATTATATAAAGTGTTACTTGCCATTTCACTCGTCATTCTTTGCCACAAATCGAAATTATTCTTTCGTGTAAGAAATATGTTTATTTTGTTCGATCTGTTCTAAACATCTTTATGTAGGTGACTGATAGCCATTACATATTTATATGATGTAAAGAAGTAAAGAAGTTGACGTTTCGGTTAATGATCATGCGAGAGTTAATTTCTCATATTTAAGATAACATTTTATTCAGCTCCATATACTTCGTCAATAACAATTGTCTTGTGCCTGTATGGCTCCGTGACATGTCATTCGGAATGTGGACCTTAACTGCTCGCCTGCAATGTATGAGAGACTATACTCTCATCGCTGAGGTTGGTGTTTACATGTCTATCTCTGCCATGCGGCTTATCCTCACGCTTGCAATACTGAAATATCTGGCCCGTTCATATGATTCTGTACTCGCTGGCTGGGTGGTTACCTCAGGTCAATTTTGCGCCTAACTCTCTTCATGGTCTGATACTGAGTGCATTTTTTTTTCTAACATCATCTGGAGTGAGATATACAATACTTATCTACATATATTCGAATCAAATATATAGCCAAAAGACGGTTATATTTTTTAGAGTTGCTTTCATGTTATACAGGTGTTTATAGACCATAATTTTCATAGACCATACATATATGCATATATAACTATGCATATATATGTGGCATATTTAATGAAAATTATTCTACAGTACATAAAATTAATCATCTTGTGTTGATAGTTTGATTGTCCTAGTTAATCAGAATACTTGAGTTTTTTAATCATTTCACCCCAAGCAAGGCGATAAAGCCACTTACAAACAGAGGGTTACTGAGTGTGAAAGAATATGAGAAAAATATTATTAATAAAAGAGAACAATAAAAGAATAAGAATTAAGAGCATTTTATTTCTCACAGGTGTGTAGATATATTTCTCTCTTTTTTATCATTTCCCTCTAAGCAGCCATTATGACATAAGAGTTTAGTGAGACTGAAAGAATAAAAAATCATTGTTAAAGAGGGACGACAATAAAAGAACAAGAATTAAGAAGACAGGCGATGACAATTGACATTGAATTTAAATTTTATGATATCAACGTTGACTGGAAGGCAAGAAGCCGGAAGAGATTTCCAAATGCAAGAAGTGCGAAAGAAGAAAACATAAAACTTATGGCTATATCTATTTTATACATTTCAAATGTAAAAGGATGAAGCCTTGCTACCAATCTAGTACTGCAGCTAAATTCATAAAGTCTTAAAGCTCATCACAACAATTGCTATGAAAGTATTTATAGGAAATGACCATGGAAGCTACGTTACGGCGGTGGGAAAGTGGCCGAAGCTGTGATACCAGGTCAGGACTAATAACATTGCAGATTCTTCTTTGTATTTTATAAAGAATCTCTAAGTACATAGCAAAAGCAGCAGACCAGATGGGACAGCAATAGTCAATGCATGAACGAATGGTAGACTTGTAAATGTGTAAGATAGATTCTGGAGAGAAAAATTGTCTCGCAGGATACAGTGAATCAACATTCGCAGTAGTCGACCTAGCAATTGATTTAAAATAATCTTTCCACTTCATGTCAATAGAAAACGTTAGCCCGAGAAGGCCTAATGAGTCACTGTCCTGGAGGTTAGTATCAGCCGAAAATGGTTCTCTCAGACGAATAAAAGGGAGCATTTTCGTTTTGGATGCATTAAAATTAACAAGCCATTTGTTAATCCAGTTAAAATAGTGTAGGTCATTTTTTAAAGCAGTTGCCAATTTGACCTTATCGAGCCGATCCGACTTATCATTAAGAGGGGAGTCAAAATCAAGAATTTCAAGAGAATTTACAAGCAAAACATTCCATGTTATAAGGAGAAAATGCTAACACCTCAAATGAAATGAGGAGGGATAGAAGACTTACCCTTATTTAACACACTATCACAGAGCCACCAGCAATCACGAGAAGCAAACTTGTTAGAGTTTATACGGTGCTTCGCTCTGTCAACAACCAAATATTTAGCCTCTTTGAAGACACGTTTACAATTATTATGAGCAGACACTAACAGAGGTCTGTTGTGATCGGAACTATTAGCCTGAAGAAGTTATTCCTTTAGGCTATAGCGACTGAACAGGCAGGTGTCAAGAAAAAGATTTTGGTTTCACCTGATATTTCCGAGAAGGTACAGAGTATTTGTTTACCCAAGTAAAATCTCAGTGACACAATTCTCAAGAGGAAGTTTAAAAATATCAGTCCAAGCGACATCATAAAGAAAGTTGCGAAATGAATCCCAATTAATACACTGGTAGCAGAAATACATAACATCTATATATAAAGTTTGACCTTCATTCATGACAAAAATTGCTTATCAAGAATTTAAGAACAATTCTTTTGAATTTTGTTCCGCTTCATTGTCATGAAATCTGTGATTGTAATGAATACGCTTTTAACACTGGAGTCCACATAATTGTGAGTGAATATAATTTAGTTTCTAAATTCAGGGATAGATGACCAAGAGCGTAAAGATGAACGTGTAATTTCAAAATAAATGACAAGACCAAATCAAACCTACAATTATATATGAAATCCTCCGCAATAGCCGTTGAATAAATAACTTGTTATCCTCGCTTTGCATGCCACGAGATTAGAAATGAACTTAAATCAGTTCAGATTTGTCAATGCCCGTCAGGGCCAGGTTCAACTCATTTGTTATTCGCAGTTCATTGAAGAGATTGAGGCTACATCACGTACGCCTAATACAACCTCATAGAATCTCATAGACAGAGAGAGAGAGAGGGATACCAAGCTGTAGATGTGGTTGATCTTTAAGATCATCTTACACATGAAATTAACAAGAGACATAAAAACTGTGTAAAGCTTAAAGAAAACTCTTTGACTCCCTTCAAAATCAACTTTCGAAATCTTGATATTTATATGAACTTAAACACAAAATTAACGGCGCTGGAAGCAAAGTCGCGAGCATATCATGCTCTTTCGATATATACTTGCATATATTCTAATAAACGGATATATATATATATATATATATATATATATATAACGTGTGTGTGTGTGTGTGTGTGTGTGTGTGTGTGTGTGTGTATTGATATAATAGGTAAGAACTGTTAGATTGATGATCCTTAGTTCTTTAGTATTTTTTGGTTTTTTTTTCTTTTTAAAACAGTGCTCGATACAGAAGCAGCGTCTAAACTATAATTATTTTTTAAAAATATGATTCAATCGCGACACAGAAGTTACTGTTTCGAAACTGGTCATCCGTATTCAAGATTAATTTCAATATTAAAGCTTAACTGTTGGATGACAGTTTCATCCTCAAGTGATGTTTGAAATAACTAAGCAACGAAATGTTTTATCCATTTATAGTTTTGAAATGGAGTTGTAATCTGTAATAGGTTTTTCATTATCAAGGAGTCTCTGCTTTGTTGAAGTAGGGGTTTTGTTATATGTCAAGTTTTTGGAGCGTGTAAAAGTTGTTGTTTTTTTTCTTTCTTTCTCTGGCGACAATGTCTAATTTCATCAGTCTTCGTTGTTTTTTTGTTTTTTTTTATTACTGTCTGATAAAACTCTAACTGATTGATGTTTTATTTACGGTTCTTTTTTATGTTAATTTGTTTGTTTGTTTTTTGTTTTTTGTTGTTGCTGTTTTGTTCTTTGATGATTTCTTTAAAGGGGCGTTAAGATTATGATTGGGTTGTATTTTAAAACCTACTGTTTAAATTGAATTTGTTAATAGATTTTATATGATATTTTGTAATTTTTATATGGTATTGTGGAAATTATTATTATTATTTTTATTTTCTTTGATTTCTGACGTTTACACATTTCTTTCCGGTTCCCGCCCAGGGACCTAAGGTTAGAAATGGCATCATGACACTTTCCACTGACAAAAAAAATATTACATAGATAAAGCCCTTCGTAAAGTGTGGGCTGTACTTGTCAGAACATTTTTTTGTATCTCTTTGAGGCATGGACTTCCAGGAATCCCTTCAATTAGTCTACTGGAATCTTTTCCGACCAGTCTAAGGGCTCCAACTACAACAGGGATTGTTGATGTTCCCATGTGCCACATTTTTTAGATTTCTATTTCAAGGTCCTTCAAAGATATATTGCAGTCAACAGGGATTGCCATATCAATAAGGAGGCACTTTTTTTGTTTGTGGTCTTTAATAACAATGTCTGGGCGGTTGGCTTTGATTGTTCTGTCAGTGTGTATTGTGTAGTCCCATAGAATTGTAACAGGTCCTATCTCCGTAACCAGATCTGGGTGGTGTTCATACCATTTTCTTTCAGTTTCCTTCCAATAGAAGTTGCAGATTTTCCAGTGCAGATATTGGCCCACTCTGTCATGCCGGTTTTTATATTCATTGGGTGCCAATATCGTGCAACCTGATACAAGATGATCAATCGTTTCTGGATTATTATTATTATTATTATTATTATTATTATTATTATTATTATTATATCCATTTATAAGATGCTAATTATTTAAGGTGAATATTTAATGGTGTCTGCAAAAAACCGTTATTTCATTTCTCAAAGAAATAATTCATAAATTTTCGTGCTTTAGAAACTTGATAATGTGTAGTTTTTCATGTAGGCATAAAGGGCATGGGTCATCCCAGGTTTTACAAGTTCTTTTTCTATTTATTATTTTCCATTTTACTGTTGGTGTTTTATTTCTTTCTATTAAATACCAAAATATTTAAATATTTAGATGCTAAAAATATTTTGATATTTTTGTTTCCATTAAATGTCAATAAATATTTAGATGTTTCTTTTAAATGCCAAAAAATAGTTATATTTATATATATATATATATATATATATATA
>CAHIKZ030005501.1:280000-320000 GCA_903632075.3 Acanthosepion pharaonis | reverse complement strand
ATATATTCAATAAGAACACCCTAAAATTGAGTTACTGCTGCTCTGAAAATCTTGAACGTATAATAAAAAAACACAATAATAAGATCTTGAACAAACCCCCATGCCTAAACAGTATTAATAATAACCCTGCACTTAAATCAGACAATAAAAGGGAAAAATTATGTAACTGTAGAAACCTAGAAGACTGCCCATTAGAAAATAAATGCTGCATTAAATCTGTGGTATACCAATGTACTATATCATCCACTGAGAGCCCTAGCACTAATAAGATATACATTGGGTCCACGAAGAATGATTTTAAAGATAGATGGAGGCAGCATAAGTGCTCTTTCAATAATATAAACAAAAGAAATCAGACTTCCCTATCTAAATATTTTTTGGCATCTGAAGGAAAAATAAATAGGACACCTAAAGTTAAATGGAAAATTATTAACAAGGCTAGAACATGTAAAACTTGGGATGACCCATGCCCTTTATGCCTCCATGAGAAATTGCACATAATTAAGCTTCTAAATAATAATAATCTTTTAAACAATAGACACGAGTTAACGGTTTTTGTAGGCATCATCAGATTTTTTGGTTTGAATTATTAGCTAAAAACTAGCATACAATATAATAACTTGTTTAATCCATAGCCCACTCATCAGATTCATGGTTTGAATAATTAACTAAAAACATGCATACAATATAACACCCTTCAATAATCCATAGCCCAAATAAATAGTTTAAATACTCTAAAAAAAGATAACCCTTTATGAAGTCGTCAAAAAACAAACGTTACGACAGTTTTTTTTATATGCACAAATCCCTTTCATAAAAAAATAAAATAAAAAAATAAAAAAATCTCCATAGACATGCAAACTAGACGAAGGTTAATACATCTTCCGTTTCAAATTTAGACACCCCCACCTTTCCCTGACTTGACATCTACGAAAGTAACTCTATACTGATACTTATTATTAACACCCAACACCGGCATACCCAACTTAAACAATTCGCCCTAGCTGTTACCATGGAAATTTTTATTTAAATTTTTAAAACACGTAAATTTCAGAAACACGTTATTCCCAAAAAAATTTCGCTTGAAGATGGAACAGAGCTTATTTTAACTCAATTTAATTTAAATAATTATATTGAAGTTTTCGGCTCTTGTTTTGAAACATGGGACTTCTTATGTCGCGATTTGGAATCATATTTTTTAAATAAATAATTATATATATATATATATATATATATATATATATATATATATATATATATATATATTATTCCCTCACCGTTACCCTGACTCGGAATTTCAGGCCCAACGCAATATTGTGGGTAGAGACTGATCGCTACATAATTTAAATTTAAATAAAAATATCTGGTTAACGAAATGCAGTTCATATATTATACGGGGATTACTGTTTTTATTTTAAGATAGACGGGATTTATCTTTTATATTTAAAATAAACTCGGATTAATGTTTTTATTTTATATTTAGTATAAACAGGAATTTAAGGGTATTTAAAAAATATCTAATAAAATAAATAGACCTAAAACTATTAAAAAATTATTATTAAAAAAGAATTTTTTTTAAAAATTAGTCGTTCTATAGGTGAGAAAAATATGTATATTTATTAATATATACTCAGTAGGTCTGTTAGATTACATCGAGCACTATTTTATTAACACCGGCACTCAATGTGCAATATCTTATATATATATATATATATATATATATATATATATATATATATATATATCTATATATATATTACATTTACAGCAGCCACTTTTGCGGAAAATCATTCTTACTTTCGAAAAAACATGGTAACAAATCATGTTTAAATCAACTATTGCTGCCTAATTAGAAATAAATATTATATATATATATATATATATATATATATATATATATATATATATATATATATCAGAGATAGAGATATAAATACAAGGATGTTCTAAGTTGCATGAAATTTAAAGTAGGTAAAGTCTTTTCTAAAAAATCAGAATTTGAATGCATATTCTTTGGTTTGAACAGTAATCGGAGTGAACTCTGGAATTATTTAAGCTATTACTCAGGTCCAGATAGATATGCGTAGATTGACTTATATGAAAAAAAATATGAGTATTTATCGATATAACATAAACAATAATACTTACATATAAGATAATCAATAATACTTACATGAATGTAGTAAAAACAGAACCAGTAAATAAACTTATACCAAAACTTTATTGCATTTTACTCTGACTACTCGTCTACTGACGTTTTTACAGGGTGATTTTTATACCTCCTAGATATTTAGGGGAGACAACTGATGATTGATCAGTACATTCTTCTCGACGTATTTTATTCATAAGGTAGAAAATCTCTTAGGTGTCCAGGCTCTTTATAGATTCTCTGTGAACGCCTGGGTAGTTCTTGTATTTGATCATTCGGACTGAAAGTTCTCTCATTTTGAGTTTGCCTGTTAGACCGGGAATGGGTGTATCTCGTCCTTCTTGATGGACGAGGCCGCTCTGAGTCTGAATGTGGATCTTCCGGATCTGTTTCTGGATGTACCCGCTTCTGAGGTACTGATCGCTCATCAATTGGTTTTCAGTGTCGAAGAGATCAGATCTTCACACTAGGGTGGTTTTGGGATCTGGTACATCTCCAACAGGAGCCAGATATCTAAGTGAGACGGTAATTTGCCTTCCACCCGGGCGTCGCACGTATTGTGGGTTTACTTCTATTAGTACCACCTTGTCTACCAGGGAGGGGGTCATATTTGGTATAGCGAATGTGGCGTCTCAGTAGAACCGTACCTGGTTGACAGAGTCAAGTGGGAAGGGTAGTCCCAACCGAACTCCGTCGTTGAAAGTATAGAAATTTTCGTGTGGGGTAGCATTTGTGACCGTACATAATAGCGATCTGATGGCATACAAGGCTACTAGAAGGAGATTTTCTCAATTATTTGAGTGTTGAAGCAGCCAATTAAATTGTTTTCCAAATTAAGCTGTTATATCTCTTGCATTGACCGTTATCCTGGGGGTTGTACGGGATTGTCCGACTTACCGCCACTCTGCGTTCTTGTAAGAATTGCCGAAGCTGCTCGGACATGGAAGAAGCTCCTCGGTCTAAATGTGTGTATGTCGATACTCGAAAGATGGCAAATAGGGAACAAGGGCATTATATAATGGTTGTAGTCATATCTGAACAGGAAAAAGCAAAAGGACACCGTGAATATATGTCTGCAATAGTTAGTATGTATCAGTTTCGTGTTTTGGATGGTAACGGTCATTTAAAGTCCAGATTGAGTCTTTCAAATGGCTGCGTTGCTTTTATTAGGAACCCAGGCGTAGAGCTGTAAAATTTAGGTTTTCTCTCAGCACAGGTTCGGCAGGAATTTATAACGTTCCTATCGTCCTTTACTGAATAAGGCAAATTCTTACTCCTTACCATGTGGACCATCCATGTTATGCCCGGGTGGCACAGTTCCTCGTGTAGTGTCTGAAGTTCTTTTGTACTTGGAGTTTACTTCATCTTCTTGTCAGGGTGTCTGCTATCAGATTCTCCTTTCCGGGCCGGTAAGCAATATCGAACGAGAAACAAAATAGTTCAATTCTCCCCCTTGTTAATTTTTTCATTTTTTATTTTACTGGTAGCATTTCAGTTGAACATGAACGAAACAAATCTTTGGTCTGTAACTAATTTGAAGTGACGTCCGATTTAAATAGTGTCTCCACTTTCTTAACACCTCAACTATGTTGTAGGCTTCTTTTTCAATCGCCGTATGCTGTCATTCAGATTGAGAGAGAGTCCTTAAAAAGAAGGCTACAGGGCGGTCACCCTGACTTAATGAAGCGGCAATTGCGCAGTCTGAGGCATCAGTTTCAACTAACAGTGGGACAGAAGGTTCTGTAATTGTGATTACGGATTTTTCAAAGTCTTGCTTTTGTTTTTCGAATGCTGCTATTGTTGGGTGAGATAAGGGAAAATATCTTACTTGTATTAATGAAGGTATCTTCTGTGAGAAAGAAGCAATCCATTGTGAGTAATGGTCGAACATGCCCATAGTTCGTCGCAGCGTACCTATGCTATCTGAGACTGGCAATCTGGGCAAAGGTTTTTAATCGCTCTGGGTCCAGTGCAATTACCCGTTGCTTATTGTAAGATAAGATTGTTTTTATGTTGCCCAAATAAGCATGTTTCATTATTTAGTGTAAGGTTATATTTGCTTACGCTGTCCATGAACCGTTGAAGGTTTTCGTAGTAGTCTTTTTGATTGTGGCCACATATCTATATAAGCAAAAGTATTTTCCAGGTTTTCCTCCATTATGATTTTGTCGATTATTCTTTGAAAACTGGATATTCCATTAGTTACCCCAAAAGGTATCATCCGGAACTGCTACAGCCGGCCAACTGCTTCAAATGCAGTGTAGGGTCTGTCTTTTGGCTTAATGGCCACCTGATGATGAACACTTTTCAAATCTAACGTGCTGAAAATATTATATTTAGCTATTTCACATAGCATTTCGTCTATGCGTGACAACGGAAAAGCGTCCAGAAGAGTGAACCGGTTAATTGTCTGAAAATAATCGATAACCATCCTTTTTTTTTGGGGGGGGCTGTGTTTGTTATTAATACTTGGGCTCTCCAATGGTGACGTATTTGGCTCAATTATTCCTTCTTGAAGCATTCTTTTTATTTCGGATGCTATGAATTGTTTATCTGTATGCGAATAACGTCGGCTCTTAATAGCTATTGGCTTAATGTCCTTTGTCAGGTTTTCAAAAAGTGAGGGGCCCGGAATGTTGGCTGCAGTCAGTCCGTAAATCTTTAATACAGGTTTATCTCCACTGAGCGATATTTCTATGCTAGAGTGTTGCTGACAAAAATCGTGGCCCAGTGTTACCTCACAACAAAGGTCTTTCATTAGCTTTATATGAGATACCGTTGTAATGTCGGTCGGACAAAAATATCCACTTACGTGTGATGACAAAGCTGCGTTCGCCATTGTTACTCTCTGGGGGAGGGTACATAATGCCATTTGTGAATTTTTACAAGACTGTCTCTGATGTAGTTTTCCGAACTGCAAGTGTTTAATAATGCGTTAGTGAGGACTCCGTTAATTTTAATTTTTTGTAAAGGAAAGACAGTCAGAGAACACCGCCAATGTTGCAGAAAATGATAACAAACTGACAGGACGGTTAACTTTGTAAGAGATATTTTTTGAACGAACGACATACCTTGGAAAAATGTCCTATTTTTCCACACTTGTGGCAATGGGCTTCCCTGGCAGGACATGAAAGTCGTGAGTGTAGATTTAGACCGCAATAGTAACATGTCCGTTTGCTTGATGCAGCAGTGACAGGTTGTTCTGAAGTGTTCAAAGGGGGGACAGGTGAGTAAGTCGAATCATCATAGACAGGAGGGATATTTTATAGCGGCACCCACAGTATCGGGTTGAAAATACGAGCTGGACTGTTGTAGAGCAAGCTCGCAAGTATAAGTGTTCATAAGCAGCTTTCAAGGTAAAGGTCTTATTTTCATGAAGGCGTTGCCTTACCTGAACATTGCGTCGGCCATTTACGAAGGTGTCTAGGATATGTTCCTCTTGTGCCTCCAAAGCGTTCATGGGACGAAAATTTCAGTCCCTGCTTAATGTCCGAAGAGTTTTTAGGAAATGATCTAATGTTTCGTCGGGTAGTAAGTATATGTCGGGCAAATAGTTTATTTTTGGGTTTCACGTAGATTGTGCGTAATCTTTCTGTCGCTTCTTCATATGTTTTACAATGATATTGTTGATTGAAGTCAGAAGAGCAGGCTTGTTAATAAACCGATTCGGGTTCTCAAGGAATAGAGTTTCAACGAAGTTCATAAAAGTTTCGAGCCAGTGTGTCCAGCGTTTATCTGCTGCTTCGTTTTCTGAGTCATAGGGAAATCGTTCTGGCCACATATAAAGTCCCATCGAAAGTGCAATAAATTGTAGTAAAAACAAAACCAGTGAATAAACTTATACCAAAGCTTTATTGCACTTTACTCTGACTACTCATCTGCTGACGGGTATTACATGGTGCTCTGTATACCTACTAGATCTTAAGAGGAGTTAACTGATCATTTCTCAGTACAATGATATCAGCTGCAGATATTCAGGGTTCTCCCAAGTAGAAGACTAAACATAAACTATGATAATTCCTCAAACTCTACCACTGAATTCTCAGTTTCTCGCTATCTTCTTATTTATCGAAAGGATTCTCGGGTACACATGCATGGCTTTGGTGTCTATGTTCAGAGAAAATCTCCCAATGATAACGGAATTGTTTCTTGAGTAGGTGGTTTCTTCTTATAAGTGCTTTCGACTATTAAACTCTGTTATCATTGCTTCCATTATCGTTTCCTTACTTCTTAGGACTGTTACCTGTTAGAATATCCGACTTTATATAAATGACTCCCCTCTCTACATTCGTCTGCAAATATATTTATGCTTCTTGACTTCAATGATCATCATAACAAATGGCTTCATCATTCTAATATCACTGATCACGCCGGCATCCAGACTTTGAATTTCTCAATTGTTCAATCTTCCAGTCAAATAGTATATTTCCTTGTACGTAATTCTAACGGGCACGTTTCTTTACTGTTGAAATAGCTAGATGTAACCGGAATTTCTATTCTAAGAGTTCCTTTTCTCTTTCTTATCATCTGTACAACTCTTTTCCGCTTTCTTCTTTCTCTGTCACCTAAGATCTTCAAAAATCTAAATTCAACGTCAACCGCAATTTTCTGTCTTCTCGAACCATGTTTTATTATTGTCCTGTACACCCTCTCTAACGCTTTCTCATTTTCTTTCACTTTCAGTACCCCCCCACCCTCGTCTTAGTGTCATTATCATCTTGATTGTGACGAAATTATTACAAAAAGAGAAAAACAAACAGGAATTTGAAATCGATTAAACAATTCAATTTCCTATGCTGACAGACAGACTGACAGATATATGTTTAGGTGCACCAATAAGTCTTTAGATTACTAATGTAAAAAGCATTTATTTTACATAAGAAATGTTTCTTTTTCAATATAATCTTCTTATATCTGGGTGTTTCCATATATTACATCGAATGAACAATGTGCAATGCAAATTTCAAATAAAATTTCAGTTATTAACTTATCAGGCGATGAGATTATTGGTATATCTTTGTATATCTTGGTGACATTTAATTTAGTGACGCAACTATTTAATTTAGAGACGCAAGAATATTGATTAAAAAGATAAAATTATTTCGTCTTATTCAGTCAAGCGAACACTGTTTAAAGCACATTTAAATTGCTATATGTTGTGAAAAGAACATAATGTATAAAGTTATTTCACTTAAGGTTGTTCCAGTTACCTATCATTTTTATTAAATAACAATTATGCACGAACCAATAGCATGTGTAAGTGAATAAACAAACACTCGTAGGGTGACTGAAAGTTTTCAAACAGTATCATACCAACAGTCTGTTAATGTATTTAATGCTTTCAGTGACTCACTACTGCTTACAATTTTGTTCTGCCTTATGGTAGATTCCATTTATATTTGAGTTGGTGTCGGGTTTTGCCATAAGTTTTCGTTGAGGTTGATGTTCAATAATTGGAATGGCAATCGTAACAAGGCAAGGTTACTTTCAATCTAGGCTCTAATTTGTCTGAATCTTTTAGGTCGTTATCATGCTGTAAAGGCCACGATCTAGCCGTATGGTCTGAGGCCTAACCTTATTGGATATTTCTAGATAAGATTTATTATGCAAAATTCCCTTTAATTCGATATAACAGGTCGACATTGTTTCTCACCATACAGTCACAAAACATAACATCTTTACTCTGGGTTTAACTGTTTGCATTCAATTCAATACTGTCTGCTGTTACCTGATGTTGCTGATGTTACGGTAAACCACATCCACCATTGCTTTTTAACTGCTGCTGTCTTGCTGTCATTTCTGTTTATTTATTATGGGCCCCCATATGGTGTTTGTTTATAAACTAGCATGACCCCATTCTTTACATAGATGATTGAAATTGAAGCTAAGGTTTTGAACTCATTTTCTCTGAGATATCAATACATCCAGCTTCTATTGTGAACTGGATCGAAGATATTACTGAGTTCAAATGTTTTATTATATTATGATTATTTATATTATCGTATTATATTATGATTATTTACATTATTCGGACTGTTATCCTCATATTCATTGCCATATTCACAACGTTTCAGGTGATTGGAATTTCGAACCGAACCCTTTATTTCGGCCACCGGGATATATTGTTCTAGATTTACGTACCATGCCTCTTCCGGATGTCTCAGTTATTTATTTCTCTTTAACTCAATTCTCAAAGTTTTTTAGTTCACCACTAATGTAGCCTGGTATTGAACTAACAACTCTTTGGGTCTAGTCATTGGATCCAACCAACGCCTTTATCCACTGGGTCATATCTCCTTGAATTTCTGGATATTATAAACCTAATGTCTCGGCAACCAATTTTTAACAGTGCTTATATTACAATTTTTGCTGTTATCATTGCATGTTTTTAACCAGAGCTCATATTGCAATTTTTGTTGTTATTATCGCTTTTCTCTGACACTCCTTATTACTGGTTCCCATATTGTATTCATTTCTAAGCTTGGTCGTCTCAGGTGATTTTTGTGGCCAAGCATATGTATTGATTCCCTACATTTCGTATTTTCCAGTGATTTTCTCTTTCTGTTATTTCAGCCTCATCTCAGAGTGGGCGGTGATGTCCCTTTTCCCTCCATATGTGGTCAGCTATGCCTGATTTTTCTATTTCCCCTCTTGTTACCGCTGCACGATGTTCTTACAGTATTACTTTAATGAGGCGGCCTGTTTCTCCTTATATTTCTTACAACAGCTGTACGGGATGGCGTACACACAGTCCTTAGCCATATTCTCCTATATGAGGGGTATTACTCGGAAGAGGTGTCTGCGAAGTGTTCAATCACTTTTGAAGATTGTGCTGATGTTATATAGACCACAGATCTTTTGTAATTTCTCTGATGATCCCTTCACATAGGGTAGACAGACTGAAGCTGTTTTCTGAGTGTTGTTATCCTCTTGTACCCTTCTATCCCAGTTTGTCGGAGTTGCTGTCATGTACCCGGAGTAGTTGTTACGTTGAAGGGTACTGTTTATACTGACCATTTCTTGTTTATTGTCTCTGGGTCGCCACTTATGACTTTTGCTCGATGTTGTAAGCAGCGGCGATCCCTTTCTTTACAATGTATGGGGGTGGGAGTTGAAGTGAGGTATTGCCCGGTGAATAAAGGCTCGCGAAATACGAATCTCTTGAACCCATGCTCTGTTCGAGATATTAGTACATCCAGGAAGGCGAGTTTGTTGTTATTTTCTCTATCCATTATGAATTGTATCGATGATCTTATTGAGTTCACATGGTCCAGTAGTAGCTGGGCTTCTTCCTGGTGTGGCCAGAGTATGAAGGTGCCATCTACGTATCTCAGCCATAGGATTGGGTTTAGTGATGTAGTTTTAATGCCATTTCCTCAAAATATTCCATATATAGGTTTGCCATTGCTGGTGATAATGGCGAGCCCATTGCTAAGCCTTCATCCTGTTGATATATGTCTGATCTCATTCCAAAATGTGGGCTTTTTGTACAGAAAGTCAGTATCTCCATCAGGTTATCTATTAGTATACTAGTACCTTCTCCTAGAGATAAGTCCGAGACCAGTCTGTCCCCGACAACCGACAGTGCCTCCTCCGTGGGTACCTTTATGAACAAACTCACCACATCCAGGCTCACCATCTGATTAGATTGGATGGGAGCAGTTTAATTATTTCCATGACGTTTGCGGTGTTTCGAACATACGAATATGGCAATGAAGATGAGGATAACAGTCTAAATAATGTAAATAATGAGTTCAAATGGTCCAGCAGTATTCGTTAAGCTCCTTAGGGAATATAATGGTGTCATCTACGTATCTCAGCTGTACGATTGTCTTTAATGGTATCGTTCCTGAAGTATTTCAAGTATTTCTTCATTGGTGATAACGGAGAACCTACAGCCAACCATTCCTCCTGCTGGTATCTGTTAGACCCTAATTGGAAGAATATTCCAATCTGTTTTGAATCTCCGATAGAACTTCACTAGTAGAAACCCTCTTGAACAAGCTCAATACACCCATGCGTACTATATCCAAGGAATGTACAAGCATCCCGGACGTTGTGATATTAACCCCAAAGATAAGGACATTATTCCGATTTAAATAGTAACTCCTTATGCCCAAATGATTAAAATATTGATAATTTTTGTTGCTGTGACAGATTTTTCGTTTTTCAAGTATAAGTCGAAATAAAATTGTTTTTCAATAATTCTGTTTAATACAAATTAATATAAAAAATAATTTTATACAAGGATAAGATTATTTTCTCTCGGTATTTGATTAGATGGGAAATTAACAGAAACCGAGAAACACAAAAATATTATTAAAATTAAAAAAAAACGGAAATTTGTTCAGTTATCAAGATTCGTAATCTTGTTCTCGATTGAAAAAAAGACATTTCTCAAACTTCAAATGGATTACAATAGTTTTTTCGTTTTTAGGCAATTATTCTGCGTCAGATTTTATTATAAATTGGTATTAACCAAAATTATCAGGATATACTTATATTTATATGACAAATATACATTTGTGAATTTCAGTTTAAAATATCTATTTTAATTAGTTGCTGGCGTGAGATTTTATTAGGCAACTCGACGGTTGGTCATCTTATTGTAAAATGAATATATGAGTGAAAAATACTAAGAATGTCAGAAAAGAAACATTTAAAGAGTAATAAGCAAGAGGAGTGAAGTAAAACAATAAAAAAATATCTGAAGAAGCTAGATTGAGAATTTATGGAGAGAAAATATGCAAATATAAAGAACTTTGATTAAAAACAAAATCACCCAAATTATCTTTAAGAAATGTGCCAGTTTAGCAACTAAATACATGAAAACAGTAGTTTCTGATGATGAATACAGAGCTACATAAGATTAACCTGATGGCATGACTTAATATTGTGCCCTTTATGAAAATACTAAACCAATATAACTTGCAATACAATAGTGGGAAGTTAAAGTCTTCAGCTAATCTATTACATAGTAAAATTAAGAGTCCTTTCAAACTTCAAGATTATTTCAAGATAGATACAAGGAATTATTGCGAGTTCGTGGATAAAACCTATTTTTGAGTGATACACGTCACAATCAAGATTTAAGCTAAAAATATATTCATGCAAAATAGTACTTCTTTAAATTCTGCAAAGCTGATTATTCTCTAACTTGTCAGAAAAGGTTTTTAAAACATCAAATAAATTGAATGGCTACTAACTAATAAAAAACTTGTGGCTCATCATAAAAAAATACGTGTATGAGAATAGAAAACGATACTCAAGGCACAAAATATATTGAGTGCAATAGAAACTGCAATGTTAATGTTGAAAGAGTATGAATGTAAAAAACAATTAATAAAAGACTCATGAATGTTATAGAATGTCGCGGGGCAAATATTAAAATAATATTATAAATATTATTAATATTAAAACAATAAAGTAATTTATTCGGATATATGGTATATTGTATTAAACATATATTCATGTTAGCTCTATTTTTGAGTTATAAATAAAATGTGTTTCATTTAGTTTGATTGCATATTAAAAATGATACTGCCCAAACAAATTGTTACCAATAAAGATAGGTATTATAAGTTGAAACCCACATGATATATTGTTCCTATAAATATAAGTATGTTCTGAAAATGTTACTAGTATTGGTTGGTTAATACCAATTTATTTATGAAAAACTTTTTACTTACATAATAAAATATGACATCGTGTAATCCTTAAAACTTTTTATTTTACATTTATTAATTCATTATGATTTGTTTTCGTAAAGTTTATGAAATAAGTATTCACTGGGAAAACAATTACTCTCGAGAAATTAAGACACAATTAAATACACAAAATAAAACGTCCGAAAAAACTTCAAATATCGAAATGTTTTTAATTAATTAGTTTTCTCAAAAAATTACACAATTGTAAGAAAATGAAATTATTTTAATCTTTCACTCTGGAAATGGAAATGTCCACTGTTAACTTACTATTTTTCTATGTTTGCACAGAGCAACAAATATTAAATCGTTAAAACTATGCCTGGATAAAGCTATGCACCATTTTCGTTATTTCTTTAAAATTTTAACGTTTATATAAAATGCCTTAAGCAAAGCAGAAAAATGACAGAGTAAAAAATGATAAGTAAATTTTAGATTAAATTCAATTGTGTTGTCGAAATTCCGTATTTTAAAATTTGTATTAAATTCGCATAATTACTAGTTTATCTGTAATGTCAAAAATAACGATGGTCATATTAAGTAAGGTAAGTTCTCACTTTCATATTTTATACTTTCTCTCCTACTTACTAATGAGATATTGTCTTGCTATGGTAATATGCTTATTGATATCAAATAATAATTCATAATACCATAACAACGGAATATATTCATTTTTTTATTCATTATAGATAAAATGGTCATCCTAATTTTATATAGTTTTGGAGGCCTTAAAATTATATTTTCGTATATCTATTTTATTCCTGTCTTTCAGTCATGTGATCAACACAAACAACAACATGTACTTCTTTTCATATCGACTCTCACAATGTAGCCATAATTGTCTCTGATCTTATTAACATATTTAAATGATTTAGACTAAATGTTGTCTCTTCAGATTTCATGGTGATTCATTTAATCCTTCCTACAATTCTCTTTCTATTGGGTCGTATCCATTGTTTTATGCTACCTTGATTCATTTGATTCATTAAATAAATGTTGAACATTCGAGACATTCGTCATTGATCGATCTCAGTGGCACCAACATCCCTCAATATTGCAGCTCTCTCTTCGATGTTCTTGTCCATTTTAGCATCTTTTTTTTTTAATCTGGCTAGTTTCAATTAATCTTTAGCCTATAGATTCTTCCATGTCTTGAATGAGAATCTTTTAGGCTCTTCCAAGCACTCTGATAATTATACTATCATCTTATTATTTCAAGAGCTTTCGCTTTACTCTCTTTTAGGTTCCCTCTTACAGCTGTTTTAACGACAACATTCATATTTTTTCTTTTTTTCCGAATAATGTTCCATTTGAATTTCAAAATGTCAAAAATCTTGCTTTTCTACTCTCCTTGATAATGCCTCGTTTATTAATATTTTTCTTTCCACTGTTTATTATAATCACCTTCATAATTTTTGATATTGCAGTTATTGCTGATACTGATTTTCTTATTGGTAGCATTTGTATTTTTAAAATTTACGATTAAGAATAGAGAGGATTTTATACAGCTAAATCATATGTCAACATAAATGTCATGTAATACATGTAAGCTGTGACTATTTATACTCAGTAAAATCTCCAAATCAATTTTGAATTTACATGAAACACAATATTCCTTGTGAAAAATCTCGCCACTACTCTTTGCTTTTCTCTTCTTCTACATTTACTTTTCAGTACCTTGGAAAAAAGTAACCCCAAGTGAATTTTACACTACGTGCCTACGCTTAAGATATTTTAGTTGTGGACATCATTTTCCAGAATTATTTTATTCGGTTTGCTACTGTGAAGATACTGTAATGGATATAGCCATGAAAATAGAATCGAGGAGCTGAGTTCAAATCCCAGTCCGTTGCGTTTACTGCCGCACAAATGCCCTTGGGAAAGGTATGAATATACCACTACTTCTCCCAGCTATATCAGAGGAACATGAGCTACATAGCTGTGGGCGATAACAACTCTTGGAGAAGAAAGACTCTGACTCGTTATAATGTTATCAGAGAACCTGACACAGTTGATAGTTCGGATTTGAAAAACCATGCCGCTATCCTCCCCAAGGAGACATGGTAATTTACAGATAATTTTACAAATAAGTTGTGGAGATTCATGATCGCTTATCAGAGATATTACGTTTTATGCGAATTCAATGTTTAAGCATATTTGTTTTTCTTTCAAGAGTCCTACAGACCCCACACTGGCTTAATACTGGTACTGGTAATATGAATATGAAAAATAGATTAATCTAAAAATTTATAAAGTTATAAGTTTTGTAGCCCTCAACCTATCTTCAGAGAATAAATGTTTCAGTACAAACCCGAACGATCAACTGTACCAAGTTTTCTGATAATCTTATAACGAGTTTGGTTGTTCAAATTAACATTTACATAGACGGCTCTTAATATGATTTTTAACATGAATTAATTCAAGATCATCTTGTTCATATTTAAAACCTATTTTAAGCGAATTCTTAAGGTTACCAGACGTAATGAAGTTTGGTAAAATGGCCAACTAAAATTTTTGTCAAAAGTAACAAATGAAACCAAAATTAATACAGCGGCATTTAAAGTCAATTTCAAACTTTTCAAAGCTTCAAGTTTAAAAAAATGAAAGCACTTATTATAATCGTTGCATTTTACTTGGGTTTTCATAAACTATTAAATGAATTGCATCTCCATCGCAATTTTGCACAAATTTGGAAATACCAGGTTACACTAAAAAGTTCTTGGTCTGAGCTATTTCCCAAAATCTTACCAAACAGAATATGCCAAACATTTTGTTCCTTATAAATGCAATTCTTCATTAAACAGAATAAAAAAAATGTAAAATATAGAAGATATTTAGATATGCGTTTCATGCAAATGATTTGTCTATTTGGAAACTATTTATTGGCTTTTCTTTAAGAAAACTTAATACATACAAGGCTTATGCAGTAGAATTTTTCTTTGACATCATCCGTTAACAAAAGAATTTTATTTATAGACAGACAAATAAACAGAAGCGAATGAAAAGAAACGATTGAAATGCAATACAATGCAACTGATGCATTTTGGGTGTTGCTGAATTTACAAATAGATTATTTTACAGAAAACTAATGTAATTGTCAAAATATTATTTGTAAGGAAGGCATCAACTAAAATCACGAATATCATTGGAGCTGAAGCCTTTTACTTGGGTCCTAACATAAATTACAGGCAAGCGGAATGACTATCTCACATACCATACAGGCTATAGATAGTTTCTTTGCATATTTTCTAAGGCATGAAACTAGAATTATGAATGAAAGCACTAGAGGGATAATCTCCTGGGAATATATCGTTGTGTTGCAAATTAGAATTCGTAACTCTGACTTTGTCCAAAATGATTGTCGCGAGGCAAACATGCCGTTTGTACATCAACACTGAAGAAAATATTCCGATTCAAATTTAACTCTAATTTATTTTTATATGTAAAGTAAACAAATATATTTTGGTTAGTTTATAACATAATTCGTTTATATGTGAAATTCTCATATATGCTCGGACCAAAGACAAAAATGTCACCACCCTTTGATCACTTTCAAGCGTCAGATTATTCTTTTGGTGTAATGATAGACGTACTGTTGCAGGATTGGAATCCCCAGAATGAAGATTACCTCACCTCAAAGCCAAGAACTGCCCGAAAGTATAAACACGACAGAAGAAAAGAACAGATACTACATTTTGATCACAGTCCGGGTAAAGGAACATCTACTGTCTGCATAAACGCCGGTCATTTGACACAGCGCACTGATCGTAAGAAAAAATGTAAATAATCCCATCAACATATTTTTACTGGTACTATACTAGTTTAATCATATTGTTTTATTATACTAGTTTAATCATATTGTTTTATTATACTAATTTAATCATATTGTTTATTATACTAGTTTAATCATATTGTTTTATTATACTAGTTTAATCATATTGTTTTTTATTATACTAGTTTTAATCATATTGTTTTATTATACTAGTTTAATCATATTGTTTTATTATACTAATTTAATCATATTGTTTTATTATACTAGTTTAATCATATATTTTTATTATACTAATTTAATCATATTGTTTTATTATACTAGTTTAATCATATTGTTTTATTATACTAATTTAATCATATTGTTTTATTATAAATTTAATCATATTGTTTTTATTATTAATTTAATCATATTGTTTTATTATACTAGTTTAATCATATTGTTTTATTATACTAGTTTAATCATATTTTTTTTTATACTAGTTTAATCATATTGTTTTATTATACTAATTTAATCATATTGTTTTATTATACTAGTTTAATCATATTGTTTTATTATACTAATTTAATCATATTGTTTTATTATACTAGTTTAATCACATATTGTTTTATTATACTAGTTTAATCATATTGTTTTATTATACTAATTTAATCATATTGTTTTATTATACTAGTTTAATCATATTGTTTTATTATACTAATTTAATCATATTGTTTTATTATACTAGTTTAATCATATTGTTTTATTATACTAATTTAATCATATTGTTTTATTATACTAGTTTAATCATATTGTTTTATTATACTAATTTAATCATATTGTTTTATTATACTAGTTTAATCATATTGTTTTATTATACTATTTAATCATATTGTTTTATTATACTAATTTAATCATATTGTTTTTATTATACTAGTTTAATCATATTGTTTTATTATACTAATTTAATCATATTGTTTTATTATACTAGTTTAATCATATTGTTTTATTATACTAATTTAATCATATTGTTTTATTTATTCGATTGACTACCATTAAATTTATGAAGAAAGTGGATAGCATTTGTAAGATTACAAAATAGGCCATTCAGACTATCACAAATAGTATTTAATAAATGCAACTTAATAAGCAGCAAATCCGAAATGAGCCCAGGAATTGGCCGATAGAGGAGGGCTCTACTTTGATAATCAATATTTGATATCTGATTTTTTTACCATGGATTCTAACATTTCCTTCTGACGCAAATAGGAAAAGCGTAATTATATCTGCCACAAATACACAACATTGAGAGTTCAACTTGCTTGTAAGACTAATTTCTGTTATTCTTTTAATGTATAAAGGGAAAAGTTATTTTGTTAAATTGCTAAATTCATAAGAGGTTGAATTTCCCCCTTTGTACAGTCGGTGTAATATTTTAAGTCAGGATTGAACAGCTATTATTTTAGAATAGAATAAAATGCCAACAGCAACTGTCGGTTTCAGGAAAGTTAAGTGAACTAACAAATAAATAGACCAGGGTTAATTTCAATAAAGAAATAATTATGTAGTCATAATTTATGAAATGGAAAACTGGCTGAAATTTGCCATGCTTATCAACTTAAGAATTTCTTCTGTCTTGGTGAAATGGTTCGATTTCTGCTGACGTGATTGAACGGCCTGAGCGAAATGTATTATTTACAACTATTGTTTCTAACTGTCCTGTCGCTCTATAATAATAAAAATGAATCAAAATGTGCATTTGCATAGCAACAACTCACATCAGATTGACATTATTCATTCAATGTCAAATGTTGGGCGATTCATAAATTAGCGAGCATGATGCCATCTATCTATCTATCTCTCTATCTATCTATCTATCTATCTATCTATCTATCTATCTATCTATCTATCTATCTATCTATCTATCTATCTATCTATCTATCTATCTATCTCTCTATCTATCTATCTATCTATCTATCTATCGTGTGTGTGTGTGTGTTTGAGCAGTGCCGATATGACTAGTGATAACGTTTCACTCCTTAGGTAATGATAGACAAATCATTTTATAGTTCCCTGATCAGAATTCCCACCCATTTCATTTACGCCTGTAGCCTGCATTTTATCACTACGCAGGCGTGTGTGTATAGATATATTTCTCTTTTTTATAGTTTTACCCCAAGCAAGGCGATAAGGACACAAAAAAGCAAGGGGTTACTGAGAGAGAAATAATCAGAGAAAATTCATTATTAAAAAGAGGACAATAAAAAAACATAAAATAACGATGTAAATTGCATTTAAAGTTTTGAAGATCAAAGTTGACTACAGAGTGAGAAGCCAGAAAAGAATATACAAGTAAGAAGTGTGAGAAAAAATATTATTATATCTAGCCCTTTCAATTGTAAAATGACGAAACCTTGCTAATAATACGGCGATTAAATTCGCAAAGTCGAGGTATCAAAGAGGAAAGCTGAAAATAACAATGAACATGAAAATATTTATAGAAAAGCCACAACAAAACTACGTCACTGCGGTGGGAATGTGACTGTAACCAAGATGTCAGGTCAAGACCAATAACATTTCAGGTTCTTTGTATTTTATCAAAAATCTCGAGATATATAGCAGAAGCACCAGATCAAACGTGATGGCTATATTCAAGGTATGGACGAATAGTAGACTTATAAATGTGTAAGATAGATTCTAGCGAGAAAAATTGTCTAGAACTACACAGTGAACCAACTTTCCTATCAAAAAACCTAGCAATTGATTTAATATAATCTTTCGCCCGGAAAACGTTAGCCTGAGAAGACGCGAGGAAACATTCTCCTGAACGTTAACATCAGGCATTGAAGGCGAAAAGGTTCCCTATGAGTATTAAAAGAGAGCAGTTTCTTTTTTGAGGCGCTGAAATTAACAAGCCAGATTGTAACATATTTAAAGTTTGTAGGTGATTTTTGAAATCAGCTGCCAATTTGACTTTATCAAATCTATCAGACTTACTATTAAGATAGGACTAAATAATTGTGTTCTCAGCATATACTGGATGCGATGGAAAAATTGTCGTCTAAATTTACGCAAAAATTGATATAACAGTGATATCTCATTTTAACATATATTTACTAAAATTACACAAAAATGTTTTGAAATACTAAAGTGTAAATTTATACAATAAATTTATACAATAAAATCACCATTGGCTTCAACCACGGCCTCTCGCTCAACTGCGCTCCGCACATAATAATCAAGGGGGTTGCAGTCTGGAGAATTAGGTGGCCAAGTGTAAGAAGAGATGTGGTCGCAGAAGTTGAATTTTAGAAATTGAATTGAAAGCCATGACTGGATTCTCCTGTTTGTATGGTATGATACAGAGTCCTGTTACCAGACATAGGGTCTTCCAGCAGCTACCCTCTTGACTCTTGGCAGCACTACCTCGTAAAGGCACTTGATGTAAGCTTACGTGTTGAGTCTGAGGCCCTCACCAACAAATTCGAGAGTTATTTTCTTAACAGAACGATCAGAGTGACATTTCCGAGCTGCTGTACCTTCGTAATTACCATTAGACTCATCCAACTCTTCCCGAATCCTCTCCACTGTCCTTAGATTGCCACCTAAACACTCTGAAATGTTCATATTGAAACTTCCGTTGCGAATGCCAAGCAGCGCATCATCCCATTTCCAAATTTCTGAAAAAGTGAATTGCGTCATGGTGCTCTTTTTCTTACAGACGATGTCTAACTGACGCTACTGTACAGTGCAATCGACAAAATCAATAAACAGACAGTGAGATGTTCATAAATACCATACCCACCACAATTTGTGAAGGAGACTAGTATACCAAACACTGCCTATCGACTTCTAAAGCAACAACTCGATCTTCACCATTAGAGTCTCTGGGACTTTTCCAAAAAGAGGTATACTAATCGGTCAATAGTTAGAAAGATCAGATGGTTCGTCTGAGTTCTTAAAAGCAGGAATTGCGGAAACCAGCAGTCGTCACAAGAACAAAACTTGTTAGTGACACAGTCTGTCTTTGAACAATGACTTAGTCTCATTGGGGAGATATTTACAATTATTACGAATGGACTACAAAGAGGCGTCTGTTAGCCATTAGTGGCTGAACAGGTAGATGTGAAAAGAATAATGGTCTCGTGACATCTATTTTAAACTATATATACGAAGGGTGTGTTAAAAAGTTCTCGGAGCGACACATTTTCCAAAATCTAATCAAACGGCCACAATTTCTTTTCGAAGGGTTTCTTGTTAGACTTGAGAACGTTTCAGCAATATATATATATATATATATATATATATATATATATATATATATATATATATATATAATACAGAGAGAGAGAACGAGACGGAGAGGGGAAGAGAGAGAAAAATATTTGTGTACATTTATTTCTTCACAAAAGACCGCATAAACGAGCCTTCACGTGAATAGAGAAACCCATATAGATAGATAGATAAATAGATAGATAGATATGTGTGCGTATGTGAATACAAGCGCACAGAACGCAGTATGAGGTCTATGGGCATATATATTGGTATGTATTCTCACACACGTGTCTGTGTGTGTGTTCTTATGTTTTATGTTCGTATGCTCTATCTGCCCAAATCAAAATTCAATAAACCATTAAATATGGCTTGTCCGGCATGAATTCGCAGCTGCATTTTCTCCACCCCCACGCCACAATCAAAATCATTGTCTCCGTCCCACTATCACACAAATCTCCCTTCAAAAGAACCTTTACAAATATCAGAAAGAGTCAAAAAAAGATGTTTCGCCATGCGTTTTGAATTACCGTTACGAGCATAAAGAAAACTAAATAAAAAATTAACCCAACGTTATAAAGAATAAAAAAAGCATGCAATAAATTAGAAATTTAAGAGAAATGATGTTTCACGATGTTGCAGTTAAGCTTCCATGTTTTATTGTTGATACGATTACGTCGAATGCCTTTCAAATTGCATCTTTCAAAATCTACTTCAGAAAATGTCAAAATATTCATTGTGTAAGTTTTTTTTATAGAAATAAAATATTGTTTATGTGAGTAGGTATTGTTTTTATGGTTTCTGGAAATATAGAAATAATATTTGTCAGTGGAAATCAGCATGAAAAGAAACATAATTACAATATTTTTGATACATAGATATACTGCGTTATAATGTGGAGTTCATCTTTTACATACAATCTGTACATTACTTAAACTGCAAGGCAATCGCCTTGCAGTTTAAGTAATGCAAAATATACCATTTCTTATATTTCTCATTGCCAAATAGGCTAAATAACTAATTTCATGTGCCGTGTCCCTAGAGGACGTGGGCGATCATGTCTCTTCATAACTTTGTATCCTTTCTAGCTCATTGCAGCGTTTGTCTTTTATCCCCACTTACATGTTAGCCACCCAATAAAACAAGGTTGGTAGGTTACTCGTTGTTTTCTTTTGCCCATATTGTCTTCAATATATGTACCAGAAAACTTCAAAATCTCTTTCTGATACTAATTATAAGTATCGATTTTGATTCCATTTTCCTTAAAACTTCGCGTTGCTCACGTTCACGCTATTCTCAGCATCCTCCTCTAGAATCACACTGATGAAAGCCAAAATATGAATTTTGGTACTATTACTGAAGGCCTGAATGATCTTTTTCATGACACCATTGCTCAGTTAGGAAGACAGTGGGTCTGACACAAAACAATTTTAATCTGCTCTCCTTTTAACTGAATAACTCAAAGAGCTTTTCAGTGATTTTTACAACAAATGGTGTCAAGATGGCTAAATGTCTTATCGGAAAACCTGGAAAAACTCAGTTTGGTGTTTTTTTAGATATTAAACATGTTTTGGGATGGATAATTATGCTGTTACACTATTTGGGCAATTTTACTGTTACACCAGGTATAATGCGGTATTAATCATGTATTTTTTCAAAAATAGTATGTAATTTTTTCGATGTCTATTGTTTCCTCTTGGTTTTCAGCATTTTCCTTTCGGATTCTCAAATTAATTTCAAGAAAACATTATATCTCTTGAGAAAAGCATTATACAGGTATCCTTTTCATCTGTGATGAAATTAACCAAAATTCACTGCCATATAGGAGGGTTGATATTACGTAGTCCTGAGCACTTTTCTTTGTTTCTAACGGAATTTTCCTGTTTCTTAATTCTCTTTCGCTATTCCAATGTGCCTTTGGATTTTGATGTCCTTTGTTTAAAATTTTTTGAAATATTTAAATTTCTGTACTTGCTCCATTTTGACATTTCTAATTCGTAGCTCGAATCTCAGGCTGTAACTCTTGCTGATGAACATACGTTCTGTCTTACACCTATGTTTAATCTTTCCTTCCCGTTTTCCTTTACTACCTTGACTAGCATTTCTTACAGTTTTCTTTCTTTTTGTTTTAAACAGTGTCATTTTCATACCTTATATTGTTAAGATTATGCTAAATAATAATAAATCCTGATAGGAGTTCTAGTTCTCCTAGGATCACCTCGCTGTCAAAGTTAATTCAATCCTGTGAGAAGTTGCATCTTTATTTTTGTGTACTAGATCAATTAATCTTCATTTGTCACGGAGTTTCATAAAATGTGAAAGAAACAGAAATGGACAGAAGACCATAACGTTTGTATGAATTTCTCTCTGTTTTTTTTTTAAAAGACGTTTTTAAAGGATTTTAATGTAAATACGAAATAAAATTCAGACTTTCGGTATATAACATGAGAAATAAAATAAAGCATTCAGTATTTATTTCAAATATCAATATACGCTTTCATACTAACAATAACTTTTCGAATTGTTAGTTGGCAAGGTTCTGTGTGCCACCTTCTGAGTCGCTTCCTTGTATATATAATTGACCTATTGATCGGAAAGTCGCCTTCATATGTCCAGAAGTCCACCCACTTCGTGAAAATAATCAAAGATGCTCCCATCCTATCCAACCAGATGGTAAGCTTAGACATGGTGATTTTGTTCACCAAGCTACCCACGGAGGAGGCACTCTCAGTAGTCAGAGACAGATTGGCTTCTGATTCATCCCTAGAAGAACGGACCAGTATTCCAATAGATAATCTGATCTACACAAACAACACACTTCGGAATGGGATCACACATATATCGACAGGATGAGGGCTTAGCAATGAGCTCGCCATTATCACCAGCAATGACGAATATATACATGGAATACTTTGAGGAAATGGCATTAGAATCTATATCTCTAAAGCCAACTATATGGTTAAGGTACGTCGATGACACCTTCATACTCTGGCCACACCAGGAAGATGTTCAGATTCTACTGGACCATGTGAACTCAATAAGACTTTCGATGCAGTTCAGAATGGAGAAAGAGAGTAACAACACACTCCCATTCCTGGATGTTATAATATCTCGAACAGAACATGGGTTCAAGACATTCGTATGTCCGTAAACTGGACAGTACCTCAATTTCACTGGACAGTACCTCAATTTCAACGCCCACCATCCATATAGAGTAAAAAAAAAGGGATCGTCCGCTGCTTACAACACCGAGCAAAAGTCATAAGTGGCGACCCAGAGACATTAGATAAAGAATTGGTCAGTATAAGTAGTACCCTACAACTATCCTGGGTACATGGCAGCAGCCCCAAAATACTGGGGTAGACGGGTACAAGAGGGAGACAATAACACTCAGAAAACAGTCTGTCTGCCTTATCTGAAGGGGTTATCAGAGAAAATACAAAGGATCTGCGGTCCATATAACATCAGGACATCCTTCAAAAGCTGGACGACACTTCGCAGATATCTCTCCTGAGTAAGAACCCCCATAAAGGAGAACATGACTAAAGACTGTGTGTACGCTATCCCGTGCAGCTGCGGAAAGAAATATAAAGGGGAAACAGGCCGCCAACTTAAGGTAAGGCTTCAAGAACACCAGAAAGCTGTAACACGAGGGGAAGTGGAAAAATCAGGCATGGCTGACTACATATGGAGAGAAAAGGGAGATCACCGCCCTCTGTGGAATCTGGTTGAGATCATAGACAAAGAACACCATTGGAAAATTCGTAAACTTAAGGAATCAGCACATATGCTAGGCCAGAAAAATCTCCTGAGTCGATTAAGTATAGAAATGCATACAATATGGGAACCAGTAATAAGGAGTGCCAGAGAAAAACGATAATAACAACCAAAATTGCAATACGACTTCTTGTAAAAACATGCAATGATAACAGCAAAAATTGCAATATGAGCACTAGTAAAAAAAAATTGTTGCTGAGACTTTAGATTTATAATATCCAGAAATTCATGCACAGATGTCCTCAAGGCACAGTGGCACAGTGGATAAAGGCGTTGGTTAGACCCAGTGAGAGGCCCCAAAAAAGTGTGAGTTCAATACCCGGTTAAGGCAGTGGAGAACTTGGAGAGGGTAATTAACAAGAGATAACTGATAACTGACATCCATTTGAACATGGAACGTAGAACTAGAACAGTCTACCCCAGTGAGCAAAATAAAGGGTTCAGTTCGACATTCTAACGAAAAAGGCCATTATAATGTTATAATGCAAATAGTGTATTATTACAAGAATCACGTATTTTGTACCTCACGGGTTGGGTAGGTAAGAGAGAAATGGCTCAACAAAATGTGCACAGAAAATAGAAAACATCAGTATCACTAATACAACATATGTGCATAAACGAATAAAAGAAACAACAGCACAAAATACCTGCTCATCAATAGGATACATAAACGCTGATAATAGAGATAGAAAAAATACTTCAAAAATGGAACGAATACATGAAAGAACACTTCCACGACTAAAGCAGAAAGACCAGAAATATAATGGTCTGGAGTAAAATCAACACTGGCCAAATCACCAGGACAAAAAAAATGAATATTTGGGGAGTGTTTTAAAACATTGACAAAAAATATGACCCTAAAATCCGAAGGAACATTGGAATAACGAAAAATGCCTTCCAAATGTTAAGCAAAGTATTAAGAAACAGGAAAATTTCATAAGAACAAAGAAAAGTGTACTGAACGTAATATTGGCCCTCCTATATAGACAAAGATGAGACATGAGGAAACAGAAACATGGCTCTAAAAACGAATGGTGGGAATCCCATACAATGAATATTTGAGTAACGAGGAAGTTCTAAAGAAAATGGAAACAAAAAGGACACTTAGAATTAGAAAGAGACAATTTCTAGGGCACATAAGACGAAATTTGACACACAAGACATATTGAAGGCAAGAGAGACAGAAGAAAGCACAGAATCACCTAATAAGCTTGTGTAAATGGTTAGCAGAACAGGGATTTGAAGAGATAACAGAAAGACAAACCTTACTAAGAGGTACAAAGGGCACGAAGTTTTTGAGAGCCATGTTCGCCCCTGTCCTGAAGGGACACAGCACATAGAAGTGTAATCGAATTTATCACTATGCGTCCTTACAATTAAGATTCAATAACAGTCTAATGACAGTGGCATCGATGTCTTTGCTGTCGTTTATTGTCTCAAACTAAAAATCATACTTTGAATCTGGATATTAATTTATGAATGACTATTGGAAAGAATTTTTAATACTTGCCGACACGCTTCATCTTCCAGTTGTCATTTTAAACCTATTTGTTTATTTTCGGAATTATTCTTGGAAAATTTAACCATATTAATTCGTGTAATAAAGTCTTAACCAAAGAAATAAAATACTTTTCTTCCATTGTTCTTTAAGATTAACATTTATTTGCCCCTTTTGTCACACGCGTTTATGCAGACACACACCATAATGCTTGTTAATAAATATCTTCTGTTTTTGTCGTATCTTTTGTAACCTTATCCACATAAGGCATGAACTACAAATGTATAGTGCTAAACAGAAGAACTCCATTATAACAGCATAGATAGATAGATAGATAGATAGATAGATAGATAGATAGATAGATAGATAGATGTGCTTACATGTACTTAGAATTAAAAAATGACGGGATTATTTACATATGAATCAGTACCTCTGCCTAGGGTCAAAGTGTTGCTACAGAGCACTTCTACTTTGGTTTAAAGAGTAGTATCTGTCCTATGAAAACTGTTGCGCGCAAGCAGTGTGCCAGCGGCGGCTAAACCGCAGCTCGCAACCCATGTGCGACTCTTTAATCCTTTAATATGCGGCTTGTGAAAATGTGTTAGCTGAGCACCTTATTTCATCTTTTTTTTTTTGTAGGCCTCCGTCTACTTGGCTGGAGCATCGACGTCTGTGACTGTAGAGGCCGATGCGGGAGTGACAATCTCTGTTGCAGAGGCCACATGTGTGTTCTGTCTATGGTTTGTTGGAACTGTCACTTTGCTTTCTGTGGGCTCGCTTTTCCGTGGCGACTTGTGTCAGCTTCTCCTCCCCTGACTTGTGTTTGTTTGTTTTAGGGTTCCTCTCCATTCGTATGGTTGCCAAGTTCTCCCAGGACTCTGTGTTGATGTCCAAGCATTCATATCGCGTCTTACGACATCGCGGTACCGCAGCTGTGGCCGCCCGTCGGGTCTCCTTCCATCGGCCAGCTAGCTCTCTATACAGGAGGTTTTTGGGGATGCGGCCGTCTGACATGCGATGGACGTGGCCCAACTAAAAGAGTCTGCACTGGCTGAGCAGTGTGAACGTGTTGGGCAAACCTGCTCGAGACAGGACCTCAGTGTTGAGCACCTTGCCTCGCCACTCTAATCCGGCGGATGTCTCTTATGTGAAAAGATGTTCAGACACCTTTCTTACCTGCTGTACGTGGTCCAAGCCTCTCACACAACAGACAATACTTAATAATCAAAAGGAAATATAAATCATAGAAAATTTCATCAGGCAAAAGCCACATTAAGACTAAAGCAATTTTAATTGCAAATATTATTGGCTAAAAGTAACGAAAACACATCTACAACTGCAAACAGCTTTAAAATTACAATAAAAGGAAATGTTTAAAGAATTTTATATTGATATACCGGATGTAACAGCGAAATTATCTAATTGTTTAGATTAAGCTTTAGTTCATTTTATCTTAGAAATGATTAAAATACCTTACTGGAATTCTCCGAGGTTTTTAAAACACTTTGACTCTACTTTGAGCGAAAAGAATGTTTAATTACTCTCTAAGCGTAACAGAAGTATCGTTCATAAATGAAAAAAATTACGTTCATCATTAATTAATCATAGCTAAGGATCGGAAGCTTATGAAGTATTGAAATAAAGTTCAAATATATATACACCCCCCATATATATATATATATATATATATATATATATATATATATATATATATTTGAACTTTATTTCAATACTACATGAACTTCCAGTATCATTTTCAAACTTATTCAAAATGATCCTCGCCTTCTCTAACCTTCTAACTTACTAACAATTAATCGTATTTTTTTCAAAAATTAATTTCAAGAAAACATTATATCTCTTGAGAAAAGTATTATGTTGAGAATTGGAAAAATCTTCCAATAACTTTTGGCTTTTCTAACCACAAGTAGCTTCAATTATGGTTAGTACAATAATGTCTTTACGCTAATATATATTCAATTAGCATCTTTTCACACTATACAAGTAATATTACGTAATAGAAAATGGCATACATAATCCTTAGTCTTATTCTCTTCTATGGGTGATCTTACTCAGAAGAGATGTCTCCGTAGTGTTGAACCATTCTTGAGGACTGTACTGATGTTATTTTTATTGATATTTTCTATTTTTTCCGATAAGCCTTTCACATAGGGCAAGGCAGACAGAGGCTGTTTATTGGATGTTGTTATCGTCTTCTCCCCTTCTATTTCAGTGTGTAGGGCCTGTTGCCATGTAGCTAGGGTAGTTGCTGATGCTTATACTGACCATTTATTGTTCATATATCTCTGGGTCGCCACTTATCACATTTATTGATGTTGTAGGCAGCGGACTACCCCCCTTCTTTACACTCTATAGGCGGTTGGAGTCGAATTAGAGGTATTGTCTCGTGAATTCTGGCTTATAGTATACAGATGTCATGAACCCATGGGCTGTTCGAGATGTTAGTACATACGGGAATGCTAGTTGTTATATTCTTTCTCCATTGCGAACTGTATCGATGGTCTTGTTGAGTTCATATGGTCTCGTATTAACATGATATCTTCCCCATGTGCTAGTATGAAATGATATGGAGGCATGCCCGTTCAACACGACCATCATGACTTGATTTGTTAGGAATAAATGGATTAAAACAAATATTCGTTCCGTGACACCTAACCCTAAAGAATGCATTCGAGATATCTAGAGTCACAGGCTGGATTTCACCATTTTTATCTAAAGCTTAATACACAAATTCTTCAGTGATGACTGTTAAAACATCGGCGATAGACCTGACGAAACGGAATCCATATTGTTTGTCCGAAAGGAGGTTGTGCTAAGTAACATACTTAACCAGTTCAGCATTGATTAGAGCCTCGTGTACTTTGCCAAATAGAAGTAAGAAGCTAATAGGGCGATAATGTGAAGGGTCAGTGTGTTCTTCAGAGTTCTTAAAAACAGGAACTACAGACGGTGGGGTTTCAACAAGCTGGAAAGCAGAAAGCAGTGAAGCATTTGTTACAAAGTTTGAAGAGAACAGTAGCCAGCTCAGGAACATAACTCTTTAAGACGGCGGCAGAGATCCCATCACATCCGCTTGCCTTGTGGAGATCTAAGTTAGAAAAAGTAACAGAAGAACAGATACAAATTGGATAACTTATACATTAAAACAAAACAAATCCGAGAAGGTAGTAAATTATAAACTATGAAAATTAAAAGTAAAACTAAAAGTGTCAGATACCTCTGAGCGCTTATGAATAAATTCTGGTTCAGTATTTCAAGCTAAGTATCATCTTAGAATATTGTCAAAATGTCTAACGTCCAGTGTGCCAGGTTATGTACAGGTGGACATTTTTTTTTATTTATTTCTAATCGATGTATTTAATGCTAAACTGTCTCAGTAAATTAAATTTTATTTCTTGCCAGAGAGGCAAAGTTCACATTTTGAAAAGATGTTCGTATTTTTTGTAAGAAAATGTGCAGCGTAAATAGAAAAAGAATAAATATATAATAAATTAATCGCAAAACATATATTCTTGAGCAAACACTGAAAAAGTAACACCTGAGTCCTCGTGGTTTGTGAAACTCGAACCTGACCTATATAAGTACGTTGTACATTAAGGCAAGACATTGTCTCTAAATCAGACCATGAAATAAATGACTGCATCATAATGAACTGAAAGAAAATCCTATAAAGTGTGGTCCTTATTCTGTATCCATTACATATCATCATAATGTAAAAGTGATAAAATTTTGATTATACGTCAACAGAGTGCAGTGATAACTGAATAAACATTTTCTCTGAGATCAGAAAATACGGTTTCAATCAGAATTTCAATTCATTTCGCAGATTTTATTTTTGACAGGCATACAAGTACGCCAAGAAATACTTTTTCTTTTAATGAAATAAATTATTTTTTATGAACTTGACACCTGTTTTAGTTAAGTCTAGTTTGTATTATAAAGATAGTAATTTTTCAATTACCTGGATGATCTGAAATTTATTTGAGTAGTAGAGTTTAATATTGTGTAAGAATTCTTTTGAATAGGCTTGAACTGAAATTTCCTGCTGCAAAGTTTAGCTTTAGTAAAGAATGTTAAATGGGTATTATAGATTATTCTTTGATGCTTACATCTATCAACTGGCTATAATAGTGATGATCCTATGATAAGGTGAGAGAAAACTAGGAAAATGTGCCAACTTGCAGTCCTAATAAGTGGGCTAACCAAAGCACAAATGTTACTGTGTTGTTGCTGAAATCGCGTGCAAGATAGTTTCTTCCTCACGGTTTTATCTAAATTGGCTTTCTCTAACAAAAAAGCATTAATGAAAATACTGAGAAACTAAATTCAAGAATTATTCTGTTTTTATTTAAGTTTTATGTTTTTTTTTCATAGCACTGAGGAGAACAATTTTAGTGGTCGTATTCAAGAAATCAAGTATTTCATATGATGCAAAAATATTTACACACACATATGAAAATTCAGAGCCTACGTAATTGTTTATAAAATCTGTTTGTCCTTCCAGATTATATGCCATTATTTTTGCTTCAGTAGCCTCTAAAATGAAGTGTATGCAAAAACTACAAACAGAAAAAATGTAGGGCCCCAGCTTTAAACAACTGTTTCTCTTACTCCATTTCCCATCGTCAACAAATTAAGATAACTTATTCAATGATTCCACAAAATACACAAGTCGAAATTGTTTTGTGAGAGTATGAAAGTGCGAAGTCGTTACTTCGGTCGACCATGTTTGGATAGAACGGTTCAACTGTCAAAGTCGGCAAATAACGTTGAGTGGTTGATACATAGGCGCTCTGGGAATTTATATATATATATATATATATATATATATATATATATATATATATATATATATATGTGTGTGTGTGTGTGTGTGTGTGTGTGTGTGTGTGTGTGTGTGAGAGAGAGAGTACGTGTGTGTGTGTGTGTGTGTGAGAGAGAGAGAGAGTGTGAGAGAGAGAAAGTGCGTGTGTGTGTGTGTGTGTGTGTGTGTGTGTGTGTAACTGCGGTGCTTATTGTGGCAAAATGCATTTAAGATAAAAGGGGTGAAAGGGAGAAATGACAAAATGAAAGAAAGAATAAAATGAAAATAATGAAAAGGAAATTGACACTGAAGTTAAACGGTTAATGAGATAAAAGATGAAGAGCAGATTGGACAGAATATTTGACAGAAAAGGACTGAGGGAAATTAGAAACGGAGAAGGGAAACAGACAGATTTATGGAAAGAACGAGAAATGAATGAATTAAAAATGTTCTTCGTAAAGAGAAATGTAAATTTAGAAAGGAGTAACGAAACTGCGAGAAGGGTATGAAGTGTGAAAAGAGAAAAAAATAAAAGATAAAATGGGATGAAAAGTAAGCAGTAAAATATGAAATAAGAGGAAGGAAGAAAAAATCAGTAACAAAACAGGAAAGCGAAAAGTAGAATGAAAAAAAAAACGAGGAGAAAAAGAGAAAGAGCAAAAGGTTGAAGGGAAGAAGCTAATAGAAGAAAAGAAAACGTAAAGGTAGAATGAAAGAAACTAGTGAAAAAAGAGTAAAGGGAAAAGTAGAAGGAAAGAAACTACTAGAAAAGGGAAAAGGGAAAAGTAAAGGAAACAATTGTTGCGAAAAAAAATTCTAAAAGGAATGAAACTATCATAAAAAAGAAAATAGAAGATTAGAAGGAAACAAACTAGAGGAAAAGGAAGAAAGGAAAAATAGAAGAAAGGAAACTAGTAGAAACAGGTAAAAAAGAATGACTAGAAGGTAAAACAGTAATAGAAAAAGAGAAAAGTAGAATGAAAGAAACTGGTAGAAAAAGAGAAAAGGGAAAAGTAGAAAGAAAGAAACTGGTAGTGAATGAAAAAAATATGAGGAAAGAAGCGAAAAAGGAAAACAGAAAAGTAAAGAACTGAAGGGAACAAAACTATCAGCGACAGTGAAAAGAGAAAGATAAAAGAAACAAAACTAGAAAAAGAGAAAAGGTAAAATTAGAATGAAAGAAATTCGTAGAAAAAGAGAAAAAGAAAGATTAGAATGGAAAAAAAATTAGGAGAAAAGGGAAAAGCTGAAGAACCTAGTAGAAAAAGAGAGGAGTAAAAAGTAAAAGTAAAGAGGCTAGCGAAAAAAGAGAGAAGGGAAGACCAAAAAAGAAAGAAAATAGAAGGAAACAAAAGGGAAAGGGGGTAACTAGAAGGTAAAAGATAGAAGGAATAAAAACTAGTAGAAAACGATAAAGGGAAACGTAGAAAAAAAAAACTAGTAGAAAAAGATAAAAAGGAAAAGTAGAAGTAATGAAACTAGTGGGAAAATAGAATAGAGAATATAAAAGGAACGAAACTAGTAGGAAAAGAGAAAAAGGTAAAGACTAAAGGAAAAGGAAAGAAAACAATAGCAACAGAGAACAAAGGAAAAGTGCAAGGATTGAAACGAGTAGAAAATAAGAAAAGTGAAGAGTGATAAAAAAGAAACTAGTAGAAAAATAGAAACAAGGAAAATTCGATGGAAAGAAACTAGAAGAAAAATAGAAGAAACGAAAATAATAGAAGCAAAAGAGAAGCGAAAAAGTGCATAGAAAGAAAGAAACTAGTAGAAAAGGAAAACGAAATATTAAAATAAGAAAAAGAAAAGCGTACAAGGTCGGTCTTTTTAGTACTGTCACGATAGGTCGAACTTGGTTCATCATAAACACTGTTAAGGGACCAATCCATTGTGTAAATAGACACATTGAGTATGTGTGTTTGTGTGTGCGCGCGTGCGTGTGGGTATCAATATATGTGTGTTTTTGGAATCTCTCTCTCTATCTATCTATCTATATATATATATATATATATATATATATATATATATATATATATATATATATATGTAATGACGGACTCCCCCGTCGATTTCGACGTACGAGGATCCGACAACCTCATTCAGTTTTTATGTTTGTGTCGTATGTAATACTTCAGCCCCGCTAATGACCTGTATACAAGTCCACATATGGTGCAACAACGAGGATCTAGAGACATAGCAACAGGAATATTTGCTGACACTTTTCACCATTGTCTTTCGTCTCTTAGTCGATCAATACGATTGATTTCGAAATTTCTGATATCACCCTCGCACAAATATCTCTTGTTATTTATATCCAGAGCAACTCGCTCAAAGTTACTATTAGGTACATTGACAGCTGAGAGGTTGTCTTTATACCTGAGCCACGACTGTCCAAAAGCCCTTTGTCCACTGTCATGCTGGCTTTTCATGAGGACCTTTCGTCACTCATCCTTGCAACATGAATAAATTGAGGCAATTTCTTCGGACTGATATACCAAAAAGCTTATATATTAATAGCTTTCGCTCTGAAGAGATGAATATATAGAGATATTCACGAAATAAATTATAACCGAAATGAATCTTTAAGGTTTTTATTATTATTATTATTATTATTATTATTATTATTATTAATAATGCTCTCTAGTTTACATTGACTTTTCTCTTGATTAATATCCTCCTTGGAACTATCTTTAACTATTTAACTTTAACTATTGTCTCCTTTAAGAAGTTTCCTGAGTATATAAAAATTTTGAAAATTTAAAAACAGAATTTTGTTCAAGATATATTTATGTCTACTTTAACAAATCTAAACTCTATATTTCGCTATAATAGTTTTTGCCGCTGAAATGTCTAGAGTGTGTCAATTTATCATGACATGAATTAATAACCCATCTACTTCCACCTTCTGACCGTATTTTTCATTTTTCTATGTTAGCTTAGATCTAACTTTTAATTGGTTAACCCAGATATGCCCACATTCTGAGGCCTCCCTCCACTTTAACTTTCAAGAGGTAACGATTTGTTTTCCCAAATAAATCATTTTTATCATAAGTTATCTACCATCGTCCGAAGAGGTACCATTAGAGTTCCGAAACATGATAGATTTTGTTTAGCGATGTAAAATGTTTTTATTGTAATCTATTATAATAAAAATATTAGAATAATCTTTTGCTCTACTTCGTATTGAGCACTTTAAAAAAGAAAAAAAGAACTGTGGATTCTTACTCAATCTGTTGTTTCGCTTATTTGTGTTTGTTAGGAGAGTTGTTTGTAACCTTAGGTTTCATATTTTCGCGATCTTCAGACAAATTGGTTTATTTTGTTTATTTTTTCAAAAATGGATTTATTTATGATTTACACACACACACACACACACACACACACACACATATATATATATATATATATATATATATATATATATATATATATATACACATCCATAAATATGTTACAATAGAAATAATCACATCTAAAATGTTTCATGTTGAAAGGCAAAAGCTTTATGCGGTTTGTGGGATAGAGTGAGATATTTAAGATAAATAAGACGCAAAAAAAGTCATAAACCTGAATGCTTCTGAACCCGAAGTCAATAAAAGTGAGTAAAAAAAGGGAATAAAAGAAATATGCAGGAGAGAAAACACATGTGTCTTGTTTGTGATGATAACCATATTAAAAGGAAATAAAATACACTTAAGAAAAAATAGTTGAATTTCTACGCCATGAGGAGAGAGCGAAAGAATTCATGATTATGGGATTCAAGTAAAGAAGAAAAGAAGTGAAAGGAACGAAACTGACTCGATAAAAGAAAGCAAAATTAAATAAAACAGGGAACGAAATTGTATTTGCCAAAGAGAAAGACCTGAAATGGATTTTAGCTTTCTATTTCTGCTTATGCTCTACAGCTTGAATATTGTCAGAACTGAACGAAGATGAACGTATATGAGAAAAAGAAATACTGTATGTGAACATTGGAAGATATGAAACAGCAGTGAAACGAAATATAAATAACGATCAATAGAGAGAATTTGATTGAAGAATAGAAAAGTGAATTTATTAAATCATCGCTACTTGGATATTTGCAGTTTGCAAAATTAATATAAAAAAGATATCAGCAAAATTGTGATTGTGAAAAAGAAAATCTTCTAGAGATCTTCCAATCGAGACGGGCCAGGTTAATAACATTGATTCCCATTCCTAAAAGAAGATGTTTTTAGTAATATAGAACACACACACACACACACACACACACACACACACACACACACATATATATATATATATATATATAGTAAAAACAAAGACAAAGTGATTGCTCTTGGTGTAGAAAAAATATATATCGTTTACCCCACCCATATACATACATACATACAAAGATGCGATGGATAAATTTTCGTCTAAATTACGTTCGTGTTTACATTTATGCAGGTAGACATAACATCTGTCGTGTAATTGCTTGTACGTTCTTAAACCCCGCATTATCTATCTATCAATCTATATATATATGTGTGTGTGTGTGTGTGTGGAGCTTAAAATTATTTAAGCTAGCTTCTGCGGAGGGTTCTTGCTTGGGCCATCATTACAATACGTAGGGAGGAGTAGATGCAATAGGCAACAATAAACAACAGAAGAACCTAAAATTTATTGCTGAATTTAAGTATTGCATTAATATTTAAGCTTAACTTTTAAAATTCAACGATAATTCTTTTATCCTCACTTAATTTAATGACAATTTGATGTACGTAGGTCCTTACTTTCCGTACAAACTATTTTTTTCATGAGTGACTTTATCTAGATTTCACAATTAATTTCGATTATTCCCAAATTTATTTCCAAGTTATAAAAATTGTTTTCGTACAAAAATTTCGTCGCAAATAATCACGTAAAAATACTCACCGAAAACAATCGCAGTAATGAAAACTTGAAAATCCAAAATTTCAGGAATGAGAGTACAGATCCTGCCCGAAATATTTTTACTTTGTTTATAGAGTCGGAAGTAAAGTTGAGAAAGTGTAACACAGTGACACACTAACATTCGCATTTATATATATATATATATATATATATATATATATATATATATATTAATAAATACTAACAAATCCATCCATCATTTATCATTTATATATATATATATATATATATATATATATATATATATATATTAAAAATACTAACAAATCCATCACAGATTCTGATAAAAAAAAATTAAAATTAATTATATAATACACTAAATCTAGTATATCTAATTCAATCATTTATAATAAATCTTACCCACCAACTAAGGTGTCGCAGAAAACCAACATTGTATATAAATTTAAATGTCCTCTGGAAGATTGTATTAAATTAATATTTATGTTGGCCACACTACGATCCCATTGTCTCGGCGGCTAGTTTTCATTTGAATGATGCGCCCAACATTTCTAAACATTTACAGCAGCATAGCTGCCAACATTCGCAATTCAGAAAAATTCTTGTTGAAAATACGTATATACATTTTCATGAAAATAATAAACATAAAGTAGATTTTTTTTAAGCTATTTATAGAGTGAGTTTAACGAGCTTCCGTACCTTCGTAATCAGACTCTTTACGAATCCTCTTCAATGTCCTCAGATTTACACCAAACACTCAGAATTGCTCGTATTGAATATTCCGGCGCGAATACGAAGCAATAGAGCATGCTGTTTCCTAATTTCTGGTAGAGTGCTCTTTTTCTCACTGACGTTGTTTTCGACAAATTCAAAAACAATGTGCATGCGCGAAATTAAAAATATAAAAAGACGATTTACCCATTGCATTCTATATATAGCGACTATGGCCTGGAGATTCCAGCATGAAACAGACTGTCGTCGCACGCTGGTAACCTCAATTTTCATTTATACATACGTTCTAACCCTGATATTGAGCACTGTTGCCCATAAATATAATATACCTTAGAACTATATTTTTATCATATATATATATATATATATATATATATATATATATATATATATATATATATTTCGATCCTGTCTTAAAGCAATCGGACGGCTAGCCATACTGATGAGCTGTGATACAGCGAAACAGGTTTGTATGTGAATGATGGGAAATATTGTCTGGCCTCCGCTCAAAATAATAGCGGAAACAACAATTGGTACAAAATTGAAGCTCCAAGGTTTCCTTTAATTGAATTTAAATCTCGACGTGAGATGACATTGCTAATTATTTAAATATTTGACATTTTTGCCTGCTTCGAGAGAATATTGCAAAATTTAACTTGTAATGACTGGCAGCATCTCCATCTCAGCACCCAAAGCCTGTGAATTCTGAGTTTGTTCCCCTCAATACCTGGGCTTGACTATAGAATTGCAAATTTTGTTTAGAAGAAAATAAAAGCCATATAATCAGGTCATATGATATATTACAGTTTGGTGATCAAATCACGGCTCGTGTGCCACATGCGACTCTTTCATCTTTAATATGCGGCTTGTAAAAATATGTTAGCTAAGCTCTTTTTTTTAATCACAGTTAATATAAAAGGTAAATAAGAAAAAATTTCAAGATTTATAATCATTTACTGGGCATGAATTGATATCCGATGAGATTAAAACGTAAAAATGTGTATGTAACAGAATCGTATGTGTAAATTTTATTCATGTCTTGCTGCACTCAAACATTCGAACTTTATCGTATGTAGTTCCTACATTAAACAAGGTTGGCCACCTCCCATATATACGTATGATTTGGCCCTTTTTTTTTTTTTTTTTTTTTTTTTGTGTAAACATCTTGTGCATCTAGGGTTTGATAAATATAAACATATATTACCATCATTGTTATTGTTAACTTTACTCTCTCCATTAGTGCATATTTTTTTCATAGTATCAAATCTCAAACGTCGCCAGAATAGTCAATATGTGCGGATAACATCTTTACTCTAAGCTTTATATGACTTTGTTAATAACGTCATTTTTCCAAGTTTACTTCATTATAGATTCATTCTATTTTCTTACCTTTTTTTTTTCCATATCATTTGAAAACATTAAGATGAGGTGATCATGGTGCTGGACAGATTTTTCTTCTTTATTATCTGTAAATTGCCATGATGGTTCTGAATTCAGATGTTTTGGCCTAGCTGCTAACTAAAACTAAAGAGCCTCGTTTACCCTGGTATTTAACCCATAGCTAGTCCGGAAAAGAGATGAGTTCATTTTTTTCACAAAGGCATTTGTGCAAAAAAGATCGAAAAGTGGGCAGGAATTTAAATTTGACTCGTCGATTCCAATTTTGGTGCTGTCAACTTTTCTTATTCATCTACAATATGGCTTTTCGCTTTCTTTCATTCCCCCAAATCCTGTTTACTTTTTATCCTTTTATCTTTTCTTTTTTTTTTTTCATTTTGAGATTTCATTTATTTTCGTTTCTATTTTAATTGTCATGCATTTTTATCTTCATTTTTCATCTAATTTGATTTTTCATTTTTTCTCATCATTTTTTTTATTTCATAATCTTGTGGTGATGAGTATCCAGAACTGTAAGTACACTTTTGCTATTAGTATTTTCCATGTTTGCTTTGAAATCGAATTAAACAATTTCAAAACCAACAGTAATTGTTACAAAAAGAATTAAACTTAGTTTATCATTTGTGCTTATACCATTTTAAGGACACTAGGTATTAATCAGGTAATAATTATAAGTAGAAACCTATAATTAATACTGAATTTTTAAAAAACAATTTTAATTTTGTAATTAACACCGCATTTTACGGCGGGAATCAGCGGGTTAAATTTCTATCTGATAATGTAGGCGTAATTTTGGGTCTCTCTCTCTCTCTCTATCTCTCTCTACATGTATATATATACTGTGATTATGTGTATGCTTCATGTATGTGTGTGTACACGCGCGTTAATAAAAGTTTGATAAAACGGTATAATGAATATTTTGTAGTTTTCGTTTAAATACAACAGAACGCATGTTAATGTAAATATTGTCTAAACGTTTCAAATCTAGCGCTTCCCACCATAACTCCAACCATTAACAGAATCAGAGCAAAACTAGATCTTATTCGTTTTTCAATTTTTAATGCATTTTAAACTCGTTATTTGACTTTATACGTGATGATGACGATATGTAAGGGAAAAAACATAGCCATGAACTTCATTATGTCCTAAATGTATCAGTACAATATTCTCGTGTTGTTTACGAGTACTCTAGTAAAAATGTCACTCCCTAGCAGTCTATGATAAAAAAAAAAATATGAACACGAATTGCACTTTGAGCGGACAAATGACAAGTTAACCTAATGGCTAGAGTTGCACTGCATTCCCAATATCTTAGGCAAAGCAATGCCAAAAAAGGCAGAAAAATATGCGTCTATATGTGGTCATTTGTTTGAATCACGGATATCCTGATAAAATGATTATCTTTACCAGTACTAGCAGAGTAATCCCTAAATATAGCTTAAGATTACTAGTATCCAATTCTTGATCACATCAGCATATATGCCATTCTTGACTGGCGCCTGGTCAGCCACCTTATGAACTCCGGATTTGTGTTTAATTCTTAACCTTCCATTCTCCGGTAGATGCTGTCTTTATCTGTCTTCAAAACTGTTGATTATTTATCATCCGACAGTTACGACGTTCAGTCCTATCATTTGGATGGTTCCATGCGGCGCCACAACCTACGATCGGCTTATGCACGCCGCCTACTTAAGAGTTCAGAACACTTCTCCTTTTTCATGTTTTTCTTTTACGAAGTTATAATTGTCCAGTAACACGAAAATGTAACAAAACGCAGAGTATGTTGTTACGAGTGCAATAATTTAGGAGAGGTTCGTATGCAAATGACATTTTCCTTGGCAATCATTGCAGCTGAGTAGCTCTCTTTTATAACGCTTCATTTTCGCTTTTGAATTAGCGGGACACTTTATAACGCCAGTCCTCAATGCTACAAACACCGCACATAATATAATAATATAAGAAATGATGGGAATATATTGGCAAATATTTCTGACGAAATTATTAGTATGTCAGAAAAAAAGAGACATTTTTTTGTTTGACAGTATTTCGATTGATAAACTAAATGGAAATTAATGTGCGTGATTTAAGGAATATATGAATACAAAGATTTAAGGAATATATGAATACAAAGATTTAAGGAATATATGAATACAAAGATTTAAGGAATATATGAATACAAAGATTTAAGGAATATATGAATACAAAGATTTAAGGAATATATGAATACAAAGATTTAAGGAATATATGAATACAAAGATTTAAGGAATATATGAATACAAAGTTTTAAAGGAATATATGAATACAAAGATTTAAGGAATATATGAATACAAAGATTTAAGGAATATATGAATACAAAGATTTAAGGAATATATGAATACAAAGATTTAAGGAATATATGAATACAGAATAAGATTGAATTCCACTGTATATCTTCTACAAAAATGTCCTAAATGACAGAACCGAGCGAACTCATTATGATTCTTTTCACCAAAACCTATCATAGTTCAACTATTTCTTTACTTGTTTCTGCAATTCACTACAAAAGAATAAGCGTCCCTTTCCTTTTTAGATGTTTATTCGTAATTAGCTTCAGTTAAAGTTTGTATCAAAACAACAATGTGGTGAATTTTAATTTAGGTAAAGACGCTTAGAATCAGCCAAAAGTAATATAAAAATGAACGAACATACACGCACGCACACACACACACACACACACTGCAAATAGTTGAAACTGGTTAGGTAGTCGTAGATAGTAGAGAAATACTGACAGTAAAACCAGAAAATCGGTCAATTTTAGAATTTTTTCCTGTTGTTTTTCAAAAATATAAACAGATTTCTATCGTTACCCATTAATTAAAAGTGTTTTTTGTTGTCACCAATTTAAATAAGTTTTTGTTGTCACCCATTAACTAAAACGAATTTCTCTTGTCATCTATAATTGATTAATGCTTTCATTTTGGGGGGCATAAAATATGGACTGCGTTTATTTAAAAATTGATATGTTGTACATCTATCTAATTATCTATAT
>CAHIKZ030005501.1:150000-272500 GCA_903632075.3 Acanthosepion pharaonis | reverse complement strand
ATAATTTCAATCTTTTGTTCAGATTGATGAAAGTTTGCACAGTAATATGTATAATTCCGGGAAAATTGGAAAGATTGTCATAACCAAAGGCACTCTTATTTGATTAGCCACAAGTATCACTTGATAATCAATCGTAAGCAAGTAACAAAATGTAGGGGACTTATTTCGGAACAAGTCAAATTCCCTCATTAGAATAACTGCAACGCGCAATATTTTAATGAAGGAAAATAAATGCAAGACAAAAAATACTTTCTTAAAATTGAACTGACTCAAAATAGAAATCATTGCAGCCAACAGTGGATGAGAATGTGTATGCCATTTTGTTTATTTATATATGCATGCATACGTTCGTGTACGTATGAGTGCGAAAAAGAAAAAAATTGATAAGACTTATCTAGATGCAATCAATATTGGATTAACAAACAAATAAAATGTTGTTCATTTCCTTGATATTTCTGTATTTTTGTTTGTTTGTTAATTTCTTCAAACAAATATTCATAATACTAACTTTGTTTTAATAGTTCTCTCCCAGAAATATAATTTGCCTCTGAAAGAAGTAATTCAAGACATTCGTTGATGTTTGCGATAAACACCAAGATGTCATAAATATTATAGACGAATGGCCACATTAAAAAGATCTTATGTGACATTTCATCTCAATGATAACGTAGATAAATTCTCAATTCACATAAAAGTACTACACTTTAAAGTCGTTGGAACAAAAGTGAATTCTCTTCGTCACTGCTGTGTTCCCTTCAATCTGATGCCTCAAATTTAGAATTTTACAAACTTTCGAATATTTTAATTTATGCTGATAAATGAAACACTTACGATGATTTTCTTTTATTTTGAAGTTCTATTTTTGAAAAGTTTATTAATTTCAAAAGTTGCTATAATTAAAAAATATTTCTTATCGAAATCTACTTGGCTATAAAAAAAATTATCTTATACTTCAAAGCAACAAAACTTCAGAAAATATCGTGATTAGTTTTAGAGATATGACGTTTGGAAATTGCTTAAATGTTGATTGAATTGTTTTTGTTTACCACGTCTGCAAAACATGCCACAAATAACAAACAAGTCACTTTATTTTAACTGAAATCATTAATCTTATCAGTAAAAGCTTCTTGAAAAACATAGAGATATTTCTTTAGGCTGAAAAGTACAAAATGTAGATGGCTCATTTAGTTTTAAGTAAAGTGTATATTTGTTTATGGTTGCAGCGTATTCGGGGCAGGCGAAAAGAAGAACTATTTATTGAAAGAACTAAAAGGGAAAGAATAAATAACATAATACAGAAAGATAATGTTTGGAAAGGCATACGAAGTTGTAAAAAATGGTTAAATCAAAGGACGGCACTAAAAAAAGAGAAAGGAAAGCTACAAAGAAAATAAACGGAAAGGAAAAAATCATTGAAGAATATAACAGTATCTGTCTATATTTCTGAGATGAGGACAATAGTCCGAATAATGTAAATAGTGAAGAATATTTGTTCAGAAAAAATAAAATAGAAATAAGAGGGAAAGGATCTAAAATGAAAATTAGAGGAAATTATGAAGGAAGAGAGAAAAAATAGTAGAGAAAAGAATGTAGAGAGAGGAAGTGAGTCAATCGAGAAACAGAGAGATCACGAATCTCATAAGGAAACAGAATAAGCTCTTCAGAAATAGACAGGCGGATAGGCAACGGCTAAAAATGCGTTATTTTGCCACTGTAATTTAAGAACTGAATGGCAGATGATAAAATGAATGCTTCTGAGAAAACAGCCTCAAACTGAATCTCGGATGAGTTTCCTTTGAAGCTTAACGTCTGAGATTTCTTATTTCACCAAAGCCTCGACAACATTTGCTTACTGCAGAATTCTAATGTTCAATACAAATGATAAAAGAAATAACTTTTTCTTTCATTGATGCCTCCAAAGAAATTGAATAAGGCCATGTGTGTGGTATATTATCAAAGAACGAGAATTTCCCTTGCACGGTGTTCCTGGACATTTAGTAATTGAAGCCTCGCGCACACAGATCTGTCGCACAGATTATTGCACTAGATATAGTAAAGTCAGAGACACGCCCTGATGTCTTCGGTAATATGCCGAAAGCAGTCTATTTTTAGATGACCCATTATAAATTGTCGCTTTACGTCGTATACCATAACAAATATTTATACAGTTATCAGATATTAAAAAAAAAAAATCTTGTTTCATGGGTGTAAAAACACAGCAGAAATTGAGCGGTATTTACTAATTTTCTGCTAAAAAAAAAAAAAAAAATTCTGAAGGATGACCCAATTGAAAGTCCATAAAGTTATTGCAAACTCATACAAATACAAAATTATACTGATATCTAAACAAAGAAGAATAAAATAATATGTAATGTGCCAATTTTGCTGCCTGTCAATCTTGAAAAATCACTTCAAATCTTTTTCACTTTGGTTTGAACACAAAGTCAAGATGGAAGCTATCGAATAGACGTTTGACTGGTAAAGAGCAATAATAATAATAATAATAATAATAATAATCCGACGGTAAGATATTAATGACACATGAGTACTGAAAGTTTAAGCAGTTCACATATATACCGACTGTTAAAAAATAAAATCGATAAAATGTTTTTGATTAATTGATTTGTTTTTAATGGCTTATCAACCCTCTGTGAGTTATTTAAAGCCGAAACATATTTTGGACTATAAGAATAATTCTTTTTCTTTTTCTGACTGACTATTGTATTAGCAATTTTTTTCTTAGATAACAATGATTTTTTCCAGATACAAGTCATACTATTTAACCCACAGATTTGGATTCATACATTTCTAAATAGTATTTAAGCGTAGTGAATGTAAGAAACTCGAATAAAATTAAAATTGGCTCTCTGATTTCTAATTCTGATGGCTGTTCATTATACCACCCGCACATCCACAGTACCGATTTCTAATTCTGAGTGGCTGTTCATTATACCACCCGCACATCCACAGTACCGATTTCTAAATTCTGATTGTCTAATTCTAATTCTGGTGGCTGTTCATTATACCACCCGCACGTCCACAGTACCGATTTCCTAATTCTGAGTGGCTGTTCATTATACGCACAGTCCACATTTCTAATTCTGGTGGCTGTTCATTCCCGCATCCAATTTCTGAGTGGCTGTTCATTTACCACCCGCACATCCAATACCGATTTCTAATTCTGGTGGGCTGTTCATTATTATACCCACAGTACTGATTTCTAATTCTGGTGGCTGTTCATTATACCACCCGCATCCAGTACCGATTTCTAATTCTGGTGGCTGTTCATTATACCACCCGATCCACAGTACCGATTTCCTAATTCTGGTGGCTGTTCATTATCCACAGTACCGATTTCCCTGCACTGTTCATTATACCACCCGCACGTCCACAGTACCGATTTCTAATTCTGAGTGGCTGTTCATTATACCACCCGCACCATCCCGATTTCAATTCTGTGGCTGTTCACCGATTTTTCTAATTCTGAGTGGCTGTTCATTATACCACCCGCACGTCCACAGTACCGATTTCTAATTCTGGTGGCTGTTCATTATACCACCCGCACGTCCACAGTACCGATTTCTAATTCTGAGTGGCTGTTCATTATACCACCCGCACGTCCACAGTACCGATTTCTAATTCTGAGTGGCTGTTCATTATACCACCCACGTCCACATTTCTAATTCTGGTGGCTGTTCATTATACCACCCACATTACCGATTTCTAATTCTGAGTGGCTGTTCATTATACCACCCGCATCCGCAGTACCGATTTCTAATTCTGGTGGCTGTTCATTATACCACCCGCACGTCCACAGTACCGATTTCTAATTCTGAGTGGCTGTTCATTATACCACCCGCACGTCCACAGTACCGATTTCTAATCTGATGTTCATTATACCACCCGCACGTCCACTACCGTTCAATTCTGGTGGCTGTTCATTATACCACCCGCACATCCACAGTACCGATTTCTAATTCTGGTGGCTGTTCATTATACCACCCGCACGTCCGCAGTACCGATTTCTAATTCTGAGTGGCTGTTCATTATACCACCCACGCTAATTCTGGTGGCTGTTCATTGCCGCACGTCCACAGTACCGATTTCTAATTCTGAGTGGCTGTTCATTATACCACCCACATCCGCACGTCCATTATACAGTACCGATTTCTAATTCTGGTGGCTGTTCATTATACCACCCGCACATCCACAGTACCGATTTCTAATTCTGTCTGTTCATTATACCACCCGCACATCCACAGTACCGATTTCTAATTCTGGTGGCTGTTCATTATACCACCCGCACATCCACCCGCACGTCCACAGTACCGATTTCTAATTCTGAGTGGCTGTTCATTATACCACCCGCACATCCACAGTACCGATTTCTAATTCTGAGTGGCTGTTCATTATACCACCCGCACATCCACAGTACCGATTTCTTCTGGTGGCTGTTCATTCCCGCACGTCCACAGTACCGTGGCTGTTCATTATACCACCCACGCACGTCCGATTTCTAATTCTGGTACCGATTTTTCTAATTCTGAGTGGCTGTTCATTATACCACCCGCACGTCCACAGTACCGATTTCTAATTCTGGTGGCTGTTCATTATACCACCCGCACGTCCACAGTACCGATTTCTAATTCTGGTGGCTGTTCATTATACCACCCGCACGTCCGCAGTACCGATTTCTAATTCTGAGTGGCTGTTCATTATTCTGAGTGGCTGTTCATTATCCCACAGTACCGATTTCTAATTCTGGTGGCTGTTCATTATACCACCCGCATTATACCACCCGCACACAGTACCGATTTCTAATTCTGAGTGGCTGTTCATTATACCACCCGCACGTCCACAGTACCGATTTCTAATTCTGAGTGGCTGTTCATTATACCACCCGCACGTCCACAGTACCGATTTCTAATTCTGGTGGCTGTTCATTATACCACCCGCACGTCCACAGTACCGATTTCTAATTCTGAGTGGCTCTTATACCACCCGCACGTCCACAGTACCGATTTCAATTATGGTGGCCATTATACCACCCGTCCACAGTACCGATTTCTAATTCTGGTGGCTGTTCATTATACCACCCGCACGTCCACAGTACCGATTTCTAATTCTGAGTGGCTGTTCATTATACCACCCACATTCTAATTCTGGTGTACCGATTTCTAATTCTGAGTTTCTAATTCTGGGCTGTTCATTATACCACCCGCACGTCCACAGTACCGATTTCTAATTCTGGTGGCTGTTCATTATACCACCCGCACGTCCACAGTACCGTTTCTAATTCTGAGTGGCTGTTCATTATACCACCGCACGTCCACAGTACCGATTTCTAATTCTGGTGGCTGTTCATTATACCACCCGCACGTCCACAGTACCGATTTCTAATTCTGGTGGCTGTTCATTATACCACCCGCACGTCCACAGTACCGATTTCTAATTCTGGTGGCTGTTCATTATACCACCCGCACGTCCACAGTACCGATTTCTAATAATTCTGAGTGGCTGTTCATTATACCACCCGCAGTGGCTGTTCATTATACCACCCGCACGTCCACAGTACCGATTTCTAATTCTGAGTGGCTGTTCATTATACCACCCGCACGTCCACAGTACCGATTTCTAATTCTGAGTGGCTGTTCATTATACCACCCGCACGTCCACAGTACCGATTTCTAATTCTGAGTGGCTGTTCATTATACCACCCGCACGTCCACAGTACCGATTTCTAATTCTGAGTGGCTGTTCATTATACCACCCGCCGCAGTACCGATTTCATCCGCAGTAATTCTGATTCTGTGGCTGTTCATTATACCACCCGCACAGTCCGATTTCAGTTCTGGTGGCTGTTCATTTACCCCCGCACGTCCAATTCTGAGTGGCTGTTCATTATACCACCCGCACATCCACAGTACCGATTTCTAATTCTGGATTTCTAATTCTGTGGCTGTTCATTATACCACCCGCACGTCCACAGTACCGATTTCTAATTCTGAGTGGCTGTTCATTATACCACCCGCACGTCCACAGTACCGATTTCTAATTCTCTGTTCAATTCCACCCGAGTCCACAGTACCGATTTCTAATTCTGGTGGCTGTTCATTATACCACCCGCACATCCACAGTACCGATTTCTAATTCTGAGTGGCTGTTCATTATACCACCCGCACGTCCACAGTACCGATTTCTAATTCTGGTGGCTGTTCATTATACCACCCGCACGTCCACAGTACCGATTTCTAATTCTGAGTGGCTGTTCATTATACCACCCGCACATCCACAGTACCGATTTCTAATTCTGGTGGCTGTTCATTATACCACCCGCACGTCCGCAGTACCGATTTCTAATTCTGATTGTTCATTATACCACCCGGCAGTACCGATTTCTAATTCTGGTGGCTTTATATACCACCCGCACGTCCACAGTACCGATTTCTAATTCTGAGTGGCTGTTCATTATACCACCCGCACGTCCACAGTACCGATTTCTAATTCTGGTGGCTGTTCATTATACCACCCGCATCCACAGTACCGATTTCTAATTCTGAGTGGCTGTTCATTATACCACCCGCACGTCCACAGTACCGATTTCTAATTCTGAGTGGCTGTTCATTATACCACCCGCACGTCCACAGTACCGATTTCTAATTCTGGTGGCTGTTCATTATACCACCACCGCACGTCCACAGTTTCTAATTCTGAGTGGCTGTTCATTATACCACCCGCACGTCCACAGTACCGATTTCTAATTCTGGTGGCTGTTCATTATACCACCCGCACGTCCACAGTACCGATTTCTAATTCTGAGTGGCTGTTCATTATACCACCCGCACGTCCACAGTACCGATTTCTAATTCTGATTGTTCATTATACCACCCGCACGTCCACAGTACCGATTTCTAATTCTGGTGGCTGTTCATTATACCACCCGCACGTCCACAGTACCGATTTCTAATTCTGGTGGCTGTTCATTATACCACCCGCACGTCCGTACCGATTTCTAATTCTGGTGGCTGTTCATTATACCCGCACATCCGCAGTACCGATTTCTAATTCTGAGTGGCTGTTCATTATACCACCCGCACGTCCACAGTACCGATTTCTAATTCTGGTGGCTGTTCATTATACCACCCGCACGTCCACAGTACCGATTTCTAATTCTGGTGGCTGTTCATTATACCACCCGCACGTCCACAGTACCGATTTCTAATTCTGGTGGCTGTTCATTATACCACCCGCACGTCCGCAGTACCGATTTCTAATTCTGAGTGGCTGTTCATTATACCACCCGCACGTCCACAGTACCGATTTCTAATTCTGAGTGGCTGTTCATTATACCACCCGTCCACAGTACCGATTTCTAATTCTGTCCATTATACAGCACGTCCACAGTACCGATTTCTAATTCTGGTGGCTGTTCATTATACCACCCGCACGTCCACAGTACCGATTTCTAATTCTGAGTGGCTGTTCATTATACCACCCGCACGTCCGCAGTACCGATTTCTAATTCTGGTGGCTGTTCATTATACCACCCGCACGTCCACAGTACCGATTTCTAATTCTGAGTGGCTGTTCATTATACCACCCGCACATCCGCAGTACCGATTTCTAATTCTGGTGGCTGTTCATTACCACCCGCACATCCGCAGTACCGATTTCTAATTCTGGTGGCTGTTCATTATACCACCCGCACATCCACAGTACCGATTTCTAATTCTGGTGGCTGTTCATTATACCACCCGCACGTCCACAGTACCGATTTCTAATTCTGAGTGGCTGTTCATTATACCACCCGCACATCCACAGTACCGATTTCTAATTCTGAGTGGCTGTTCATTATACCACCCGCACGTCCACAGTACCGATTTCTAATTCTGAGTGGCTGTTCATTATACCACCCGCACGTCCACAGTACCGATTTCTAATTCTGAGTGGCTGTTCATTATACCACCCGCACATCCGCAGTACCACCCGATTTCTAATTCTGAGTCCATTACCACCCGGCAGTGTTTCAATTCTGAGTGGCCATTATACCACCGCACGTCCACAGTACCGATTTCTAATTCTGGAGGCTGGCACGTCCACAGTTCATTATGGCTGTTCATTATACCCGCACGTCCACAGTACCGATTTCTAATTTGAGTGGCTTTCATTATACCACCCGCACGTCCACAGTACCGATTTCCTAATTCTGGTGGCTGTTCATTATACCACCCGCACATCCACAGTACCGATTTCTAATTCTGAGTGGCTGTTCATTATACCACCCGCACATCCGCAGTACCGATTTCTAATTCTGAGTGGCTGTTCATTATACCACCCGCACATCCAGTACCGATTTCTAATTCTGAGTGGCTGTTCATTATACCACCCGCACGTCCACAGTACCGATTTCTAATTCTGAGTCCACAAAATTGCTGTTGTTCATTATACCACCGCACGTCCACAGTACCGATTTCTAATTCTGGTGGCTGTTCATTATACCACCCGCATTCCACAGTACCGATTTCTAATTCTGAGTGGCTGTTCATTATACCACCCGCACGTCCGCAGTACCGATTTCTAATTTCTGGTGGCTGTTCATTATACCACCCGCACGTCCAATTCAGTACCGATTTCTAATTCTGAGTGGCTGTTCATTATACCACCCGCACGTCCACAGTACCGATTTCTAATTCTGAGTGGCTGTTCATTATACCACCCGCACATCCACAGTACCGATTTCTAATTCTGGTGGCTGTTCATTATACCACCTGTCCCACCCGCACATCCGCAGTACCGATTTCTAATTCTGAGTGGCTGTTCATTATACCACCCGCACGTCCACAGTACCGATTTCTAATTCTGAGTGGCTGTTCATTATACCACCCGCACATCCGCAGTACCGATTTCTAATTCTGAGTGGCTGTTCATTATACCACCCGCACATCCGCAGTACCGATTTCTAATTCTGAGTGGCTGTTCATTATACCACCCGCACATCCGCAGTACCGATTTCTAATTCTGAGTGGCTGTTCATTATACCACCCGCACGTCCACAGTACCGATTTCTAATTCTGAGTGGCTGTTCATTATACCACCCGCACGTCCACAGTACCGATTTCTAATTCTGAGTGGCTGTTCATTATACCACACGTCCACAGTACCGATTTCTAATTCTGGGCTGTTCATTATACCACCCGCACGTCCACAGTACCGATTTCTAATTCTGGTGGCTGATTATACCACCTAATTCTGAGTGGCTGTTCATTATACCACCCGCACGTCCACAGTCCGATTTCTAATTCTGAGTGGCTGTTCATTATACCGATTTCTAATTCTGGTGGCTGTTCATTATACCACCCGCACATCCACGGTACCGATTTCTAATTCTGAGTGGCTGTTCATTATACCACCCGCACGTCCACAGTACCGATTTCTAATTCTGAGTGGCTGTTCATTATACCACCCGATTTAACGTTCATCCACAGTACCGATTTCTAATTCTGAGTGGCTGTTCATTATACCACCCGCACGTCCGGTACCGATTTCTAATTCTGAGTGGCTGTTCATTATACCACCCGCACGTCCACAGTACCGATTTCATTATGCCGCACATTTACCGATTTCTAATTCTGGTGGCTGTTCATTTTTATTATACCACCCGCACGTCCACAGTACCGATTTCTAATTCTGGTGGCTGTTCATTATACCACCCGCACGTCCGCAGTACCGATTTCTAATTCTGAGTGGCTGTTCATTATACCACCCGCACGTCCACAGTACCGATTTCTAATTCTGAGTGGCTGTTCATTATACCACCCGCACGTCCACAGTACCGATTCCGCAATTCTGGTACTGTTCATTATACCACCCGCACGTCCACAGTACCGATTTCTAATTCTGAGTGGCTGTTCATTTATACCACCCGCACATCCACAGTACCGATTTCTAATTCTGAGTGGCTGTTCATTATACCACCCGCACGTCCACAGTACCGATTCCTAATTCTGAGTGGCTGTTCATTATACCACCGCACGTCCACAGTACCGATTTCTAATTCTGGTGGCTGTTCATTGTTACCACCACCGTCCACAGTACCGATTTCTAATTCCACTGTTCATTATACCACCCGCACGTCCACAGTACCGATTTCTAATTCTGAGTGGCTGTTCATTATACCACCGCACGTCCAATTCTGGTAATTGATTTTTCTAATTCTGAGTGGCTGTTCATTATACCCCGCACGTCCACAGTACCGATTTCCACTGTTCATTATACCACCCGCACATCCACAGTACCGATTTCTAATTCTGAGTGGCTGTTCATTATACCACCACGTCCACGTCCATTTCTAATTCTGAGTGGCTGATTTCCCGCACGTCCAACCGATTTCTAATTCTGGTGGCTGTTCATTATACCACCCGCACATCCGCAGTACCGATTTCTAATTCTGAGTGGCTGTTCATTATACCACCCGCACGTCCACAGTACCGATTTCTAATTCTGAGTGGCTGTTCATTATACCACCCGCACGTCCACCAATTCCTGTTCGCCACGTCCACAGTACCGATTTCTAATTCTGAGTGGCTGTTCATTATACCACCCGCACGTCCACAGTACCGATTTCTAATTCTGGTGGCTGTTCATTATACCACCCACGTCCACAGTACCGATTTCTAATTTGTACCACCCGCACGTCCACAGTTTTCTAATTCTGAGTGGCTGTTCATTATACCACCCGCACGTCCACAGTACCGATTTCTAATTCTGGTGGCTGTTCATTATACCACCCGCACGTCCGCAATTCTGGTACCGACAGTACCGATTTCTAATTCTGAGTGGCTGTTCATTACCCGCACATCCGCAGTACCGATTTCTAATTCTGGTGGCTGTTCATACCACCCGTCCACAGTACCGATTTCTAATTCTGGTGGCTGTTCATTATACCACCCGCACGTCCACAGTACCGATTTCTAATTCCGGTGGTGGCTGTTCATTATACCACCGCACATCCGCAGTACCGATTTCTAATTCTGAGTGGCTGTTCATTATACCACCCGCGTCCACAGTACCGATTTCCACCTGGTGGCTGTTCATTATACCACCCGCACATCCACAGTACCGATTTCTAATTCTGAGTGGCTGTTCATTATACCACCCGCACGTCCACAGTAAATTTCTAATTCTGGTGGCTGTTCATTATACCGATTTCTAATTCTGAGTGGCTGCATGTCCACCCACATCCACAGTACCGATTTCTAATTCTGAGTGGCTGTTCATTAACCACCGCACATCCACAGTACCGATTTCTAATTCTGAGTGGCTGTTCATTATACCCCCACGTCCACAGTACCGATTTCTAATTCTGGTGGCTGTTCATTATACCACCCGCACGTCCACAGTACCGATTTCTAATTCTGAGTGGCTGTTCATTATACCACCACATCCGCAGTACCGATTTCCTGGTGGCTGTTCACCAGTCCACAGTACCATTCCTAATTCTGATTTCTAATTCTGAGTGGCTGTTCATTATACCACCCGCACATCCACAGTACCGATTTCTAATTCTGGTGGCTGTTCATTATACCACCCGCACGTCCACAGTACCGATTTCTAATTCTGAGTGGCTGTTCATTATACCACCCCGCACGTCCACAGTACCGATTTCTAATTCTGTACCACCCGCATCCACGGTTTTCTAATTCTGGTGGCTGTTCATTATACCACCCGCACGTCCAAGTGCGATTTCTAATTCTGAGTGGCTGTTCATTATACCACCCGCACGTCCACAGTACCGATTTCTAATTCTGAGTGGCTGTTCATTATACCGATTTCCCGCACGTCCACAGTACCGATTTCTAATTCTGAGTGGCTGTTCATTATACCACCCGCACGTCCACAGTACCGATTTCTAATTCTGAGTGGCTGTTCATTATACCACCCGCACATCCAATTCAGTACCGATTTCTAATTCTGGTGGCTGTTCATTATACCACCCGCACATCCATTTCTAATTCTGGTGGCTGATTTCCACCCGCATAATTTCTGATTCTGGTGGCTGTTCATTATACCACCCGCACATCCATTATACAGTACCGATTTCTAATTCTGAGTGGCTGTTCATTATACCACCGCACATCCGCAGTACCGATTTCTAATTCTGGTGGCTGTTCATTATACCACCCGCACGTCCACAGTACCGATTTCTAATTCTGGTGGCTGTTCATTATACCACCCGCACGTCCCGACAGTGGCTGTTCACCGCATTACCGATTTCTAATTCTGAGTGGCTGTTCATTATACCACCCGCACGTCCACAGTACCGATTTCTAATTCTGGTGGCTGTTCGTTATTCCACCGTTCTAATTCTGGCTGTTCATTATACCACCCGCACATCCACAGTACCGATTTCTAATTCTGGTGGCTGTTCATTATACCACCCGCACGTCCACAGTACCGATTTCTAATTCTGAGTGGCTGTTCATTATACCACCCGCACGTCCACAGTACCGATTTCTAATTCTGAGTGGCTGTTCATTATACCACCCGCACGTCCACAGTACCGATTTCTAATTCTGGTGGCTGTTCATTATACCACCCGTCCCAAAATACCGGTTTCTAATTCTGAGTGGCGTTCATTATACTCCGCAGTATTCTGGTATTGTTCATTATACCACCGCACATCCACAGTACCGATTTCTAATTCTGGTGGCTGTTCATTATACCACCCGCACGTCCACAGTGCCGATTTCTAATTCTGAGGGCTGTTCGTTATACCACCCGCACGTCCACAGTACCGATTTCTAATTCTGAGTGGCTGTTCATTATACCACCCGCACGTCCACAGTACCGATTTCTAATTCTGGTGGCTGTTCATTATACCTGCACGTCCACAGTACCGATTTCTAATTCTGGTGGCTGTTCATTATACCACCCGCACGTCCACCCGATTTCTAATTCTGAGTGGCTTATTTCATTATACCACCCGCACGTCCACAGTACCGATTTCTAATTCTGAGTGGCTGTTCATTATACCACCCGCACCACGAGTACCGATCTAATTCTGGTGGCTGTTCATTATGTACCGATTTTTCTAATTCTGAGTGGCTGTTCATTATACCACCCGCACGTCCACAGTACCGTTTCTAATTCTGAATGGCTGTTCATTATACCCGCACCCGCACGTCCCGAGCACTGATTTCTAATTGCAGTGGCTGTTCGTTATACCACCCGCACGTCCACAGTACCGATTTCTAATTCTGAGTGGCTGTTCATTATACCACCCTCACGTCCACAGTACCCGTTTCTAATTCTGAGTGGCTGTTCATTATACCACCACGTCCACAGTACCGATTTCTAATTCTGGTGGCTGTTCATTATACCACCCGCACGTCCACAGTACCGATTTCTAATTCTGATGCCACCGCGTCCACAGTACCGATTTCTAATTCTGAGTGGCTGTTCATTATACCACCCGCACGTCCACAGTACCGATTTCCTATTCTGGTGGCTGTTCATTATACCCCGCACCCACAGTGATTTCACATCCACCACCCGGTACGTCTGATTTCTAATTCTGAGTGGCTGTTCATTATACCACCCGCACGTCCACAGTACCGATTTCTAATTCTGGTGGCTGTTCATTATACCAATTCTGCACATCCACAGTACCGATTTCTAATTCTGGTGGCTGTTCATTATACCACCCGCACGTCCACAGTACCGATTTCTAATTCTGGTGGCTGTTCATTATACCAACGCACGTCCACGAGTACCGATTTCTAATTCTGAGTGGCTGTTCATTATACCACCGCACTTCCACAGTACCGATTTCTAATTCTGAATGGCTGTTCATTGCTCCACCCGCACGTCCACCGATTCTAATTCTGAGTGGCTGTTCATTATACCACCCGCACGTCCACAGTACCGATTTCTAATTCTGGTGGCTGTTCATTATACACCGCACGTCCACAGTACCGATTTCTAATTCTGAGGCTGTTCATTATACCACCCGCACATCCGCAGTACCGATTTCTAATTCTGGCTGTTCATTATACCACCGCGCACGTCCACAGTACCGATTTCTAATTCTGGTGGCTGTTCATTATACCACCCGCGTCCACAGTACCGATTTCTAATTCTGAGTGGCTGTTCATTATACCACCCGCACATCCACAGTACCGATTTCTAATTCTGGTGGCTGTTCATTATACCACCCGCACGTCCACAGTACCGATTTCTAATTCTGGTGGCTGTTCATTATACCACCCGCACGTCCACAGTACCGATTTCTAATTCTGAGTGGCTGTTCATTATACCCGCACGTCCTGATGCCGATCCTGACTGTTCATTGCCCACCCGCACGTCCACACTGATTTCTAATTCTGGTGGCCGTTATACCACCGCACGTCCACAGTACCGATTTCTAATTCTGAGGGCTGTTCATTATACCACCTGCACGTCCACAGTACCGATTTCTAATTCTGGTGGGCTGTTCATTATACCACCCCCACATCCACAGTACCGATTTCTAATTCTGGTGGCTGTTCATTATACCACCCGCACATCCGCGGTACCGATTTCTAATTCTGGTGGCTGTTCATTATGCTACCACCCGCACGTCCACAGTACCGATTTCTAATTCTGGTGGCTGTTCATTATACCCACCACCCACGTCCCGATTTCAGTACCGATTTCTTTAATTCTGAGTGGCTGTTCATTATACCACCCGCACATCCGCAGTACCGTTTTCTAATTCTGGTGGCTGTTCATTATACCACCCGCACGTCCACAGTACCGATTTCCTAATTCTGGTGGCTGTTCATTATACCACCCGCGTCCACAGTACCGATTTCTAATTCTGGTGGCTGTTCATTATACCGCCCGCACGTCCACGGTACCGATTTCTAATTCTGGTGGCTGTTCATTATACCACCCGCAGTACCGTCCACAGTACCGGTTTCTAATTCTGAGTCCGCAGTACCGATTCTATTCTGGTGGCTGTTCATTATACCACCCGCCGTCCACAGTAAATGATTTCTAATTCTGGTGGCTGTTCATTGCCACCACCGCACGTCCACAGTACCGATTTCTAATTCTGGTGGCTGTTCATTATTATACCACCACCGTCCACAGTACCGATTTCTAATTCTGAGTGGCTGTTCATTATACCACCCGCTGCGTCCACAGTACCGATTTCTAATTCTGGTGGCTGTTCATTGCCTGCCACCGCACATCCACAGTACCGATTTCTATTCTGGTGGCTGTTCACCACCGCACGTCCACAGTACCGATTTCTAATTCTGGTGGCTGTTCATTATACCACCCGCACGTCCACAGTACCGATTTCTAATTCTGAGTGGCTGTTCATTGCGCCACCGCACGTCCGCAGTACCGATTCCTAATTCTGGTGGCTGTTCATTATACCACCCGCACATCCGCAGTAAATTTCCTACAATTCAATTTGAGGTTGTTCGTTACCACCCGCACGTCCACAGTTTCTAATTCTGAGTGGCTGTTCATTATACCACCCGCACGTCCACGGTACCGATTTCTAATTCTGGTGGCTGTTCATTATACCACCCGCACGTCCACAGTACCGATTTCTAAATTCTGGTGGCTGTTCATTATACCCTACCGCCCGTCCGTCCACAGTACCGATTTAATTCTGGTGGCTGTTCATTATACCACCGCCACGTCCACAGTACCGATTTCCCTTCTGGTGGCTGTTGTTCGTTATACCACCCGCACGTCCATATTGGTACTGATTTCTAATTCTGGTGGCTGTTCATTATACCACCCGCACGTCCACAGTACCGATTTCCCTAATTCTGGTGGCTGTTCATTATACCACCGCACGTCCACAGTACCGATTTCTAATTCTGAGTGGCTGTTCATTATACCACCCACACGTCCCGATTTCTAATTCTGAGTGGCTGTTCATTATACCAATTGCACGTCCACAGTACCGATTTCATTGCCTTATTTTTCCTAATTCTGGTGGCTGTTCATTATACCACCCGCACGTCCACAGTACCGATTTCTAATTCTGGTGGCTGTTCATTATACCACCCGCACGTCCATTATACCACCCGCACAGTACCGATTTCTAATTCTGAGTGGCTGTTCGTTATACCACCCGCACGTCCACAGTACCGATTTCTAATTCTGGTGGCTGTTCATTATACCACCCGGCACAGTACCGATTTCTAATTCTGGTGGCTGTTCATTATACCACCTCATCCACAGTACCGATTTCTAATTCTGAGTGGCTGTTCATTATACCACCCGCACCGTCCGATTTCAATTCTGTACCGATTTCCACAATTCTGGTGGTGGCTGTTCATTATACCACCCACATCCTCAGCACGTCCACAGTACCGATTTCTAATTCTGGTGGCTGTTCATTATACCACCGCACGTCCACGGTACCGATTTCTAATTCTGGTGGCTGTTCATTATACCACCGCATCGTCCACAGTACCGATTTCTAATTCTGAGTGGCTGTTCATTATACCACCCGCACGTCCACAGTACCGATTTCTAATTCTGAAAGGCTGTTCATTATACCCACCACCCGCACGTCCGCAGTACCGGTTTCTAATTCTGGTGGTTGTTCATTATACCACCCGCACGTCCACAGTACCGATTTCTAATTCTGAGGGCTGTTCATTATACCACCCGCACGCAGTCCACAGTGGCTGTTCGTTACCCGATTTCTAATTCTGGTGGCTGTTCATTATACCACCCGCACGTCCGCAGTACCGATTCCTAATTCTGAGTGGCTGTTCATTATACCACCGCACGTCCACGTTTCCTGGTGGCTGTTCATTGCACCCGCCGTCCACAGTGCCGATTTCCTAATTCTGGTGGCTGTTTCATTATACCCACCCTGCACGTCCGCAGTACCGATTTCTAATTCTGGTGGCTGTTCATTATACCACCCGCACGTCCTGATGCCGATTTTCAATTTCTGGTGGCTGTTCATTATACCGCCCCGCACGTCCACAGTACCGATTTCTAATTCTGGTGGCTGTTCATTATACCACCGCACATCCGCACGTCCACAGTACCCACCCCGCATTTTCTAATTCTGAGTGGCTGTTCATTATACCACCCGCATCCACAGTACCGATTTCTAATTCTGGTGGCTGTTCATTATACCACCCGCACGTCCACAGTACCGATTTCTAATTCTGGTGGCTGTTCTATTTATACCGACCTGAGTGGCTGCACGCACATCCGCAGTACCGATTTCTAATTCTGGTGGCTGTTCATTATACCACCCGCACGTCCACTGGTGGCTGTTCAGTACCGATTTCTAATTCTGGTGGCTGTTCGTTATACCACCCGCACGTCCATACACAGTACCGATTTCTAATTCTGGTGGCGCATTATACCACCGCAATCCGCAGTACCGATTTCTAATTCTGGTGGCTGTTCATTATACCACCCGCATCCGCAGTACCGATTTTAATTCTGGTGGCTGTTCATTATACCCGCACATCCGCAGTACCGATTTCTAATTCTGGTGGCTGTTCATTATACCACCCACGTCCGCAGTACCGATTTCCCCGAATTCTGGTGGCTGTTCATTATACCACCCGCACATCCGCAGTACCGATTTCTAATTCTGGTGGCTGTTCATTATACCACCGCACGTCCGCAGTACCGATTTCTAATTTGAGTGGCTGTTCATTATACCACCCGCACGTCCGATTTCAGTACCGATTTCTAATTCTGATGGCTGTTCATTATACCACCCGCACGTCCGCAGTACCGATTTCTAATTCTGGTGGCTGTTCATTATACCACCCGCATCCACAGTACCGATTTCTAATTCTGAGTGGCTGTTTCATTATACCACCCGCACATCCTCAGTACCGATTTCTAATTCTGTGGCTGTTCATTATACCACCCGCACGTCCGCAGTACCGATTTCTAATTCTGGTGGCTGTTCATTATACCACCCGCACGTCCGCAGTACCGATTTCTAATTCTGGTGGCTGTTCATTACCACCCGCACGTCCGCAGTACCGATTTCTAATTCTGAGTGGCTGTTCATTATACCACCCGCACATCCACAGTACCGATTTCTAATTCTGAGTGGCTGTTCATTATACCCACCCGTTACACGTCCAGTTCACCGATTTACTAATTCTGGTGGCTGTTCATTATACCACCCGCACGTCCGCAGTACCGATTTCTAATTCTGGTGGCTGTTCATTATACCACACCCGTACCGACTAATTCTGTCTGTTCATTTATACCCACCCGCAGTACCGATTTCTAATTCTGAGTGGCTGTTCATTATACCACCCGCACGTCCACAGTACCGATTTCCTAATTCTGAGTGGCTGTTCATTATACCACCCCTCACCGTCCGCAGTACCGATTTCTAATTCTGGTGGCTGTTCATTATACCACCCGCACGTCCAGTACCGATTTCCCGTTCTGAGTGGCTGTTCATTATACCACCGCACGTCCACAGTACCGATTTCTAATTCTGGAGGCTGTTCATTATACCACCCGCACGTCCACCGGTACCGATTTCTAATTCTGAGTGGCTGTTCATTATACCACCCGCACGTCCACAGTACCGATTTCTAATTCTGAGTGGCTGTTCATTATACCACCGCATCCACAGTACCGATTTCTAATTCTGGTGGCTGTTCATTATACCCGCACATCCGCGCCGATTTCTAATTCTGATGGCCATTATACAGTACCCGCAGTACCGATTCTAATTCTGGTGGCTGTTCATTATACCACCCGCACATCCGCGCCGATTTCCTAATTCTGTCCACAGTACCGCATTTTCTAATTCTGAGTGGCTGTTCATTGCCACCACCCGCACGTCCACAGTACCGATTTTCTAATTCTGGTGGCTGTTCATTATACCACCCGCACATCCGCAGTACCGATTTCTAATTCTGAGTGGCTGTTCATTATACCACCCGCACGTCCACAGTACCGATTTCTAATTCTGGGTGGCTGTTCATTATACCCATCCGCACGTCCGCAATTCTGTAACGATTTCTAATTCTGGGTTCATTATACCACCCGCACGTCCATTATACCCGCACATCCATGTACCGATTTCTAATTCTGAGTGGCTGTTCATTATACCACCCGCACGTCCGCAGTACCGATTTCTAATTCTGGTGGCTTACTTCATTATACCACCCGCACGTCCACAGTACCGATTTCTAATTCTGAGTGGCTGTTTTATACCACCCGAGTCCACAGTACCGATTTCTAATTCTGAGTGGCTGTTCATTATACCAATCTGCACGTCCATTGGTACCGATTTCTAATTTGAGGGCTGTTCATTATACCACCGATTTTCGCTGGTGGCTGTCCCACCCGCACGTCCACCGATTTCTAATTCTGGTGGCTGTTCATTATACCACCCGCACGTCCACAGTACCGATTTCTAATTCTTTGCACGTGGCTGTTCATTATACCACCCGCACATCCGATACCGATTTCTAATTCTGGTGGCTGTTCATTATGCCACCCGCATCCACGTCCGATTTCTACAGTACCGATTTACCGATTTCTAATTCTGGTGGCTGTTCATTATACCACCCGCACGTCCACAGTACCGATTTCTAATTCTGAGTGGCTGTTCATTTCTAATTCTGAATGGCCACCCGCACATCCACAGTACCGATTTCTAATTCTGGTGGCTTCATTATACCACCTGCACGTCCACAGTACCGATTTCTAATTCTGGTGGCTGTTCATTATACCACCCGCACGTCCACAGTACCGATTTCTAATTCTGAGTGGCTGTTCATTATACCACCCGCACATCCACAGTACCGATTTCTAATTCTGAGGGCTGTTCATTATACCACCCGCACGTCCACAGTACCGATTTCTAATTCTGGTCATTATACCACCTCATCCACAGTATACCATTTCCCTGTTCGTTATACCCGCGTCTGTTCACATCCGCAGTACCGATTTCTAATTCTGGTGGCTGTTCATTATACCACCCGCACGTCCACAGTACCGATTTCTAATTCTGGTGGCTGTTCATTATACCACCCGCACGTCCGCAGTACCGATTTCTAATTCTGGTGGCTGTTCATTATACCACCCCGCACGTCCACAGTACCGATTTCTAATTTGAGTGGCTGTTCATTATACCACCGCACACCACAGTACCGATTTCTAATTCTGGTGGCTGTTCATATACCACCCGCACGTCCACAGTACCGATTTTCTAATTCTGGTGGCTGTTCATTATACCACCCGCACGTCCACGATACCGATTTCTAATTCTGAGGGCTGTTCATTATACCACCCGCACATCCACAGTACCGATTTCTAATTCTGGTGGCTGTTCATTATACCACCCGCACGTCCACAGTACCGATTTCTAATTCTGAGTGGCTGTTCATTATACCACCCGCACGTCCACAGTACCGATTTCTAATTCTGGTGGCTGTTCATTATACCACCCACATCCTCAGTACCGATTTCTAATTCTGAGTGGCTGTTCATTATACCACCCGCACGTCCGCAGTACCGATTTCCTAATTCTGAGTGGCTGTTCTAATTATACCACCGCGTCCACAGTACCGATTTCTAATTCTGGTGGGCTGTTCATTATACCACCTGCACGTCCACAGTACCGATTTCCCTAATTCTGAGTGGCTGTTCATTACCACCCGCACGTCCACAGTACCGATTTCTAATTCTGAGTGGCTGTTCATTATACCACCCGCACGTCCACAGTACCGATTTCTAATTCTGGTGGCTGTTCATTACCACCCGCACATCCACAGTACCGATTTCTAATTCTGAGTGGCTGTTCATTATACCCGCACACCCGCACGGATTTCTGGTCTGAGTGGCTGTTCATTGCCACCCGCACGTCCACAGTACCGTTTCTAATTCTGGTGGCTGTTCATTATACCACCCGCCCGCACGTCCACAGTACCGATTTCTAATTCTGGTGGCTGTTCGTTATACCACCCGCATGTCCACAGTACCGTTTCTAATTCTGGTGGCTGTTCATTATACCACCCGCACGTACCGATTTCTAATTCCGCAGTTTCCTAATTCTGGTGGCTGTTCATTATACCACCCGCACCCACCGGTACCGATTTCAATTCTGGTGGCTGTTGTTATACCACCCGCATCCGCAGTACCGATTTCTAATTCTGGTGGCTGTTCATTATACCCACCCGCACATCCGCAGTACCGATTTCTAATTCTGGTGGCTGTTCATTATACCACCCGCACATCCGCAGTACCGATTTCTAATTCTGTTGGGCTGTTCATTATACCACCCGCACGTCCGCAGTACCGATTTCTAATTCTGGTGGCTGTTCATTATACCACCGCACACCGTACCGATTTCCACAGTACCGATTTCCTAATTCTGAATGGCTGTTCATTATACCACCCCATCCGCAGTACCGATCCTGGTGGCTGTTCAAAGTACCGATTTCTAATTCTGAGTGGCTGTTCATTATACCACCCGCACGTCCACCAGTACCGATTTCTAATTCTGGTGGCTGTTCATTATACCACCCTCACATCCGCACCGTTTCTAATTCTGGTGGCTGTTCATTATACCACCCGCATCCGCAGTACCGATTTCTAATTCTGAGTGGCTGTTCATTATACCACCCGCACGTCCGCAGTACCGATTTCTAATTCTGGTGGCTGTTCAGTGGCTGTTCATTATACCACCCCACCCGCACGTCCACAGTACCGATTTCTAATTCTGGTGGCTGTTCATTATACCACCACCACGTCCACAGTACCGATTTCTAATTCTGGTGGCTGTTCATTATACCACCCGCACGTCCGCAGTACCGATTTCTAATTCTGGTGGCTGTTCGTTATACCACCCGCATCCGCAGTACCGATTTCTTAATTCTGAGTGGCTGTTCATTCTGAGTGGCTGCTATACCACCCGCACATCCACAGTACCGATTTCTAATTCTGGTGGCTGTTCATTATACCACCGCACGTCCACCAGTACCGATTTCTAATTCTGGTGGCTGTTCATTATACCACCCGCACATCCGCAGTACCCGATTTCTAATTCTGGCTGTTCATTATACCACCCGCACGTCCGCAGTACCGATTTCTAATTCTGGTGGCTGTTCATTATACCACCCGCACGTCCGCAATACCGATTTCTAATTTGAGTGGCTGTTCATTATACCACCCGCACGTACAGTACCGATTTCTAATTCTGGTGGCTGTTCATTATACCACCCGCACATCCACAGTACCGATTTCTAATTCTGGTGGCTGTTCATTATACCACCCGCACGTCCATGCAGTACCGATTTCTAATTCTGGTGGCTGTTCATTATACCACCCGCACGTCCACAGTACCTGATTTCTAATTCTGAGGTGGCTGTTCATTGCTATACCACCCGGCACGTCCACAGTACCGATTTCCCTGGTCTGGTGGCTGTTGTTCGTTATACCACCCGCGTCCACAGTACTGATTTCTAATTCTGGTGGCTGTTCATTGCATACCCGCCCGTCCACCGTTACCGATTTCTAATTCTGGTGGCTGTTCATTGCCCACCCGTCCACGTACCAGTAATTGATTTCAATTCTGGTGGCTGTTCATTATACCACCCGCACGTCCAATTCTTTTAAATTCTGAGTGGCTGTTATTATACCACCCGCACGTCCACAGTACCGATTTCTAATTCTGGTGGCTGTTCATTATACCACCCGCACGTCCACAGTACCGATTTCTAATTCTGGTGGCTGTTCATTGCGCCCACCCGGTGCACGTCCACAGTACCGATTCCCTGAATTCTGGGCTGTTCGTTTATACCACCCGCACGTCCACAGTACCGATTTCTTCTGAGTGGCTGTTCATTCCGCACGTCCACAGTACCGTTCTACAATTCTGGTGGCTGTTCATTATACCACCCGCACGTCCACAGTACCGATTTCTAATTCTGAGTTTGTTCATTATACCACCCGCACGTCCACAGTACCGATTTCCTAATTCTGGTGGCTTATTACCACCCGCACGTCCACAGTACCGATTTCTAATTCTGAGTGGCTGTTCATTATACCACCGCACGTCCACGGTACCGATTTGTTCATTATACCACCCGCGTCCGGTGGATTTCTAATTCTGGTTCATTATACCACCCGCACGTCCGCAGTACCGATTTCTAATTCTGAGTGGCTGTTCATTATACCACCCGCACGTCCGCAGTCCTCATTACCGATCTGAGTACGTCCACCACCCGCATGTCCGCAGTACCGATTTCTAATTCTGGTGGCTGTTCATTATACCACCCGCACGTCCACACCAGATTTCTAATTCTGGTGGCTGTTCATTATACCATCCACAGTACCGATTTCTAATTCTGAGGGCTGTTCATTATACCCACCCGCACGTCCACAGTACCGATTTCTAATTCTGAGTGGCTGTTCATTATACCACCACCCGCACGTCCACAGTATTATACCGGTTTCTAATTCTGGTGGCTGTTCATTATACCACCCGCAATCCATTTCTAATTCTGATGGCTGTTCATTATACCACCCGCACCCGCAGTTTGGTTCTAATTCTGGTGGCTGTTCATTATACCCCGCGTCCGCAGTCCTAATTCTGGTGGCTGTTCAGTACCCGCACATCCGCAGGTACATTTCTAATTCTGGTGGCTGTTCATTATACCACCCGCACGTCCACAGTACCGATTTCTAATTCTGGTGGCTGTTCATTATACCACCCGCACGTCCGCAGTACGGATTTCCTAATTCTGGTGGCTGTTCATTATACCACCCGCACGTCCGCAGTACCGATTTCTAATTCTGGTGGCTGTTCATTATACCACCCGCACGTCCGCAGTACCGATTTCTCTCTAATTCTGAGTGGCTGTTCATTATACCACCCGCACGTCCGCAGTACCGATTCTAATTCCTGGTGGCTGTTCGTTATACCACCCCGCACGTCCACAGTACCGATTTTTAATTCTGGTGGCTGTTCATTATACCACCGCACGTCCGCAGTACGGCTCGATTTCTAATTCTGAGTGGCTGTTCATTATACCACCCCGCACATCCACCAGTACCGATTTCTAATTCTGAGTGGCTGTTCATTTATATACCCGCACGTCCACAGTACGATTTCTAATTCTGAGTGGCTATTCATTATACCACCCGCACATCCGCAGTACCGATTTCTAATTCTGGTGGCTGTTCATTATACCACCCGCACGTCCACAGTACCGATTTCTAATTCTGGTGGCTGTTCATTCTACCCCCGCACATCCGCAGTCCTAATTCTGGTGGCTGTTCATTATACCACCCGCACATCCGCGGTGCGGTTCTAATTCATTATACCACCCGGTCCGCAGCTCTGAGGTTGTTCATTATACCACCCGCACGTCCACAGTACCGATTTCTAATTCTGGTGGCTTCATTATACCACCGCATCCGGGATTTCTAATTCTGGAAGGCTGTTCATTATACCACCCGCATCCGCAGTACCGATTTTAATTTGGTGGCTGTTCATTTACCGCCCGCACGTCCACAGTACCGATTTCTAATTCTGGTGGCTGTTCATTATACCCGCCGCATCCACAGTACCGATTTCCCCGAATTCTGGTGGCTGTTCATTTATACCACCCGCACGTCCACAGTACCGATTTCTAATTCTGGTGGCTGTTCGTTATACCAACCGCATCCGCGGTACCGATTTCTAATTCGAGTGGCTGTTCATTATACCACCCGCACATCACAGTACCGATTTCTAAATTCTGGTGGCTACCACCCGCATCCGCAGTTCTAATTCTGGTGGCTACCACCCGCACGTCCGCAGTACCGATTTCTAATTCTGAGTGGCTGTTCATTATACCACCCGCATCCACAGTACCGATTTCTAATTCTGGTGGCTGTTTCATTATACCACCCGCACACTCCAAATTTCTAATTCCGTGGCTTTCGTTATACCACCCGCACATCCGCAGTACCGATTTCTAATTCTGGTGGCTGTTCATTATACCACCCGCACATCCACAGTACCGATTTCTAATTCTGGGGCTGTTCGTTATACCACCCGCACGTCCGCAGTACCGATTTCTAATTCTGAGTGGCTGTTCATTATACCACCTGCACGTCCACAGTACCATTTCTAATTCTGAGTGGCTGTTCACGGTATACCATCCGCACGTCCACCCGTTACCGATTTCTAATTCTGGTATTGTTCATTATACCACCACCCACATCCGCAGTACCGATTTCTAATTCTGGTGGTTGTTCATTATACCACCCGCACATCCGCAGTACCGATTTCTAATTCTGGTGGCTGTTCATTATACCACCCGCACGTCCGCAGTACCGAGTGGCTTCTCCGCAATTCTAATTGAGTGGCTGTTCATTTACCACCCGCACATCCGCAGGCTCGATTTCTAATTTATGCTGTCTGCAGTACCGATTTCCCTAATTCTGAGTGGCTGCTCGTTATACCACCCGCACATCCGCAGTACCGATTTCTAATTCTGAGTGGCTGTTCATTATACCACCCGCACATCCGCAGTACCGATTTCCTAATTCTGAGTGGCTGTTCATTATACCACCCGCACATCCGCAGTACCGATTTCTAATTTGAGTGGCTGTTCATTATACCAGCCCGCACATCCGCAGTACCGATTTCCTAATTCTGGTGGCTGTTCATTATACCACCCGCACATCCGCGGTACCGATTTCCTAATTCTGAGTGGCTGTTCATTATACCACCCGCACATCCGCAGTACCGATTTCTAATTCTGAGTGGCTGTTCATTATACCACCCGCACATCCGTAGTACCGATTTCTAATTCTGGTGGCTGTTCATTATACCACCCGCATCCGCACATTTCCTGGTGAAAAATCCGCAGTACCGATTTCTAATTCTGAGTGGCTGTTCATTATACCACCCGCACATCCGCAGTACCGGATTTCTAATTCTGAGTGGCTGTTCATTATACACCCGCACATCCGCAGTACCGATTTCCTAATTCTGGTGGCTGTTCATTACACCACCCGCATCCGCAGTACCGATTTCAGTGGCTGTTCACCGCATCCGCAGTGCGATTTCTAATTCTGAGTGGCTGTTCATTGAGTACCAATTCGCACATCCGCAGTTACCGATTTCTAATTCAGAGTGGCTGTTCATTATACCACCCGCACATCCGCAGTACCGATTTCAATTCTGGTGGCTGTTCATTATACCACCGCACATCCGCACATCCTGGGTGAACAAAACCACCGCATCCGCACAGTACCGATTTCTAATTCTGAGTGGCTGTTCGTTATACCACCCGCATCCGCGGTACCCTAATTCTGGTAAAACATTCATCCACCCGTCACCAGTACTGATTTCTAATTCTGGTGGCTGTTCATTATACCCGCACATCCAGTACCGATTTCTAATTCTGGAGGGTGTTCATTATACCACCGCACATCCGCAGTACCGATTTCTAATTCTGGGAGTTCATTACACCATCCGCAGGTACCAGTTTTCTACCACCCCGCACATCCGCAGTACCGATTTCTAATTCTGAGGGCTGTTTGTTATACCACCCGCATCCGCAGTACCGATTTCTAATTCTGAGTGGCTGTTCATTATACCGCATCCGCACGATTTCCTGAGTGGCTGTCTATTATAACACCACCCAGTGCCGATTTCTAATTCTGGTGGCTGTTCATTGCCACCACCTGCACATCCGCACGATCCACTGAGTGGCTGTTCATTATACCAATTATATCGAATTTCTAATTCTGGTGGCTGTTCATTATACCACCCACATCCGCAGTAATTGATTCCCTTCAATTCTGAGTGGCTGTTCATTATACTCCACCCGCATCCGGCAGTACCGATTTCTAATTCTGGTGGCTGTTCATTTATACCACCACGCAGTACCGATTTCTTTCTAATTCCTGATTTCTTATATCCGCACATCCGCAAATTTAATTCTGAGGGCTGTTCATTATACCACCCGCCATCCGCAGTACCGATTTCTAATTCTGAGTGGCTGTTCATTATACCACCCGGCACGTCCATTTCTAATTCTGAGTGGCCGATTTCCGCAAAATTAATTCTAATTTGAGTGGCTGTTCATTATACCACCGCAGTACGTTTCCACCCCAGTACCGATTTCTAATTCGAGGATGGCTCCGTAATCAATTCGCTGTCATTATACCACCCGCAATAATCCGCAGTCCATTATACCACCCGTACCAGAAAACGATTTCCCAATTCTGAGTGGCTGTTCATTATATCTGCTGTATTCGAGTCCGCACATCCGTAGTACTGATTTCAATTCTGTTCACGTACCACTCCGGCTGATTCGTTAGTGGTTGTTCACCACCACCCGCACATCCGCAGGCTCGATTTCTAATTCACGGTGGCTGTTCATTATACCACCTGCGCTTCCGCAGTACCGATTTCTAATTCTGGTGGCTGTTCATTATACCACCCGCACATCCGCAGTACCGATTTCTAATTCTGGTGGCTGTTCATTATACCACCCGCACATCCACAGTGCCACATCCGCAGTACCACTTCTAATTTCCCCACCCAAAATATCCGCAGTACCGATTTCTGGTGGCTGTTCATTATACCCACCCGCATATCCACAGTACCGATTTCCCTAATTCTGGTGGCTGTTCATTATACCAACCACATCCGCAGTAATTGTCCACGGTACCGATTATACCACCCTGCAATTCTGGATTTTCTAATTTGGCTAGTTCATTATACCACCACATCCGCATCCCCATTTCTTGTCCTGATTCATTATACCGCACATTTCTAATTCTGGGTGGCCAGCATGATTTCGTTTGATGCATACCACCTGCACATCCGCAGTACCGATCCACCACCTGCACATCCGCCACGATTTCTAATTCTGAGTGGCTGTTCATTATACCACCCGCAATATCCCAGTACTGATTTTGCGAGGGCTCCCACATCTGTACAGATTCTAATTCTGGTGGCTGTTCATTCGCCACCCACATCCACAGTACCGATTTCTTAAAATTCTGAGTGGCTGTTCATTATACCACCCGCACGTCCACAGTACCGATTTCTAATTCTGGTGGCTGTTCATTGCCACCCGCGTCTGATGCCGGGTTTCTACAATTCTGGGTGGCTGTTCATTATACCACCCACCGTCCACAGTACCGATTTCTAATTCTGGTGGCTGTTCGTTATACCGCACACGTCCACAGTGCCGATTTCCTAATTCTGGTGGCTGTTCATTCCGCCACCTGCCCGCACGTCCACAGTACCGATTTCCTAATTCTGAGTGGCTGGTGATCATTCCTGCCACGTCACGGTACCAGGTTTCGTTCTGGTGGCTCGAGCCATTATACCCGCGTCCACAGTACCGTTCCCTATTCTGGTGGCTGTTCGTGCTTCCACCGCACGTCCACAGTACCGATTTCTAATTCTGGTGGCTGTTCATTATACCACCCGCACGTCCACAGTACCGATTTCTAATTCTGAGTGGCTGTTCATTATACCACCCGCACGTCCATAGGCTAATTCTGGTGGCTTTCATTATACCACCCGCACTTCCACAGTACCGATTTCTAATTCTGGTGGCTGTTCATTATACCCCGCACGTCCACAGTACCGATTTCTAATTCTGAGTGGCTGTTCATTATACCACCCGCACGTCCACAGTACCGATTTCTAATTCTGGTGGCTGTTCATTATACCACCTGCACGTCCACAGTACTGTTCAATTATACCACCCCTGCACGTCCACAGTACCGATTTCTAATTCTGAGTGGCTGTTCATTATACCACCCGCACGTCCACAGTACCGATTTCTAATTCTGAGTGGCTGTTCATTATACCACCCGCACGTCCACAGTACCGATTTCCTAATTCTGGTGGCTGTTCATTATACCACCGCACGTCCACAGTACCGATTTCTAATTCTGAGTGGCTGTTCATTTCCACCCGCACGTCCAATTTTCTAATTCTGAGTGGCTGTTCATTATACCACCCTAATTTATGCTGTCACGTCCACAGTACCGATTTCTAATTCTGAGTGGCTGTTCATTATACCCACCCGCACATCCGCAGTACCGATTTCTAATTCTGAGGGTGCTCATTATACCACCCGCACGTCCACAGTTTTCAATTCTGAGTGGCTGTTCATTATACCACCCGCACGTCCACAGTACCGATTTCTAATTCTGAGTGGCTGTTCATTATACCACCCGCACGTCCACAGTACGGATTTCTACCGAGTTCATTATACACCAATTCTGGTGGCTGTTCATTATACCACCCGCACGTCCACAGTACCGATTTCTAATTCTGAGTGGCTGTTCATTATACCACCTGCACGTCCATCCGATCTAATTCTGTACCGATTTCTAATTCTGAGTGGCTGTTCATTATACCACCCGCACATCCACAGTACCGATTTCCTAATTCTGGCAGTGGATTTCTGTTCATTATACCACCCGCACATCCGCAGTACCGATTTCTAATTCTGAGTGGCTGTTCATTATACCACCACCCGCACGTCCACAGTACCGATTTCTAATTCTGTTCATTATACCACCCTGTGGCGGATTTCAATTCTGAGTGGCTGTTCATTATACCACCTGCACATCCACAGTACCGATTTAAATTCTGAGTGGCTGTTCATTATACCACCCACATCCGAGTACCGATTTCTAATTCTGAGTGGCTGTTCATTATACCACCCGCACATCCACAGTACCGATTTCATTATACCACCCGCACATTCTGAGTGGCTGTTCATTATACCACCCGCACATCCACAGTACCGATTTCTAATTCTGAGTGGCTGTTCATTTCTATACTGTTCATTATACCTGCACATCCACAGTACCGATTTCTAATTCTGAGTGGCTGTTCATTTATACCACCCGCACGTCCACAGTACCGATTTCTAATTCTGAGTGGCTGTTCATTATACCACCCGCACATCCACAGTACCGATTTCTAATTCTGGTGGCTGTTCATTATACCCCGCACGTCCGCAGTAATGATTTCCCTAATTCTGGTGGCTGTTCATTATACCCCGCACATCCGGCAGTACCGATTTCTAATTCTGAGTGGCTGTTCCTTTGCCACCACGTCCACAGTACCGATTTCTAATTCTGGTGGCTGTTCATTATACCACCGTCACGATTTCTAATTTGAGTGGCGTTCATTTCCGCAGTAATTCTGGTGGCTGTTCATTATACCACCCTATCCGCAAAATTATTTCTAATTCTGAGTGGCTGTTCATTATACCAATCCGCATGTCCATGGTACCGGGTTTCTAATTCTGGTGGCTGTTCATTATACCACCCGCAAATTGATCCAATTTCAGTACCGATTTCCTAATTCTGGTGGCTGTTCATTATACCACCCGCACGTCCACGGGTGCCGATTTCTAATTCTGGTGGCTGTTCATTATACCACCCGCACGTCCACGGTGATTTCTAATTTGGCTATACCACCCGCACATCCGTGTACTGACCTGTTCCCTCCAGTGGTTGTTCGTCCACCCGCACAGTACCGATTTCTAATTCTGGTGGCTGTTCATTATACCACCTGCGTCCGCAGTACCGATTTCCGAGTTCTTCATTATACCACCCGCACATCCACAGTTCCGATTTCTAATTCTGAGTGGTGTTCATTATACCACCCGCACATCCAGTCCACATTATACCACCCAAAATATCCGATTTTTCTAATTCTGGTGGCTGTTCATTATACCCACCCGCACGTCCACAGTACCGATTTCTAATTCTGGTGGCTGTTCATTATACCACCCGCACGTCCACAGTACCGATTTCTAATTCTGAGTGGCTGTTCATTATACCACCCTGCACATCCACAAAATGTTTTCTACTGATTTCTAATTCTCCCCATGAGTGGCTGTTCATTATACCACCCGCACATCCAAAGTACCGATTTCTAATTCTGAGTGGCTGTTCATTATACCACCCCTGCACGTCCGCAGTACCGATTTCTAATTCTGAGTGGCTGTTCATTATACCACCTGCACATCCGCAGTACCGATTTCTAATTCTGAGTGGCTGTTCATTATACCACCCGCACGTCCACAGTGCAATTGATTTTAATTTGAGGGCATTATACCACCTACCGACCGATTCTAATTCTGAGTGGCTGTTCATTATACCACCCGCACATCCGCAGTACCGTTTCTAATTCTGAGTGGCTGTTCATTATACCACCCGCACATCCACAGTACCGATTTCTAATTCTGAATGGCTGTTCATTATACCACCCGCACGTCCACAGTACTAATTCTGATTTGAGTTTCGGTGCCACCCGCACGTCCACAGTACAGTTTTCTAATTCTGGTGGCTGTTCGTTACCACCCGCATCCGCAGTACCGATTTCTAATTCTGGTGGCTGTCTATTATACCACCCGCACGTCCGCAGTACCGATTTCTAATTCACCTGGTGGCTGTTCATTTACCACCCACGTCCACAGTACCGATTTCCCCTAATTCTGGTGGCTGTTCATTATACCACCCGCACGTCCACAGTACCGATTTCTAATTCTGGTGGCTGTTCATTATACCACCCGCACGTCCACAGTACCGATTTCTAATTCTGGTGGCTGTTCGTTATACCCACCGCACGTCCACAGTACCGATTTCTAATTCTGGTGGCTGTTCATTATACCACCCGCACGTCCGCAGTACCGATTTCTAATTCTGGTGGCTGTTCATTATACCACCCGCACGTCCACAGTACGGATTCTAATTCTGGTGGCTGTTCATTATACCACCCGCACGTCCACAGTACCGATTTCTAATTCTGGTGGCTGTTCATTTATACCACCCGCACCGCACGTACCGATTTCTAATTCGAGGTGGTCATTCCACCCGCACATCCACAGTACCGATTTCTAATTCTGGTGGCTGTTCGTTATACCACCGCACATCCGCAGTACCGATTTCCCTAATTCTGGTGGCTGTTCATTATACCACCCGCACATCCGCAGTACCGATTTCTAATTCTGGTGGCTGTTCATTATACCACCGCACGTCCACAGTACCGATTTCTAATTCTGGTGGCTGTTCATTATACCACCCGCACGTCCACAGTACCGATTTCTAATTCTGGTGGCTGTTCATTGCTTACCACCCGCACATCCGCAGTACCGATTTCTAATTCTGGGTGGCTGTTCATTATACCACCCGCATCCTCCGTGTACCGATTTCTAATTCTGGTGGCTGTTCATTATCGCACCGATTTCCCACGTCCACCCGCAGTACCGATTTCTAATTCTGGTGGCTGTTCATTATACCACCTGCACGTCCGCAGTACCGATTTCTAATTCTGGTGGCTGTTCATTATACCACCCGCACATCCACAGTACTGAATTTCTAATTCTGAGTGGCTGTTCATTTATACCACCCGCATCCGCAGTACCGATTCTAATTCTGGTGGCTGTTCATTTATACTGCCGCGTCACATCCGATTTACAATTCTGGTGCACCGATTTCTAATTCTGGTGGCTGTTCATTTATGCTGCCCACACATCCGCAGTGCCGATTTCTAATTCTGGTGGTATTTCATTTATACCACCCGCACATCCACGGTACCGATTTCTAATTCTGAGTGGCTGTTCATTATACCACCGCATCCGCGGTACCGATTTCTATTCTGGGTGGCTGTTCATTTATACCACCCGCACGTCCACGGTACCGATTTCTAATTCTGGTGGCTGTTCATTATGCCACCGCATCCTGTTGCCGTTCCTAATTCTGGTGGCTGTTCATTTGCCACCCGCACATCCGCGGTACCGATTTCTAATTCTGGTGGCTGTTCATTATGCCCACCCGCACATCCACCGATGCCGATTTCTAATTCTGGTGGCTGTTCATTATACGCACATCCGCAGTACCGATTTCTAATTCTGGTGGCTGTTCATTATACCACCCGCGCATCCGCAGTACCGATTTCTGATTCTGGGTGGCTTCATTCATTATACCCACCCACATCCTGATACCGATTTTTCTAATTCTGGTGGCTATTCATTTATACCTTGCACATCCACCCAGTACCATTCTAATTCTGGTGGCTGTTCATTGCTACCCGCACATCCGGTGCCGATTTCTATTCTGGTGGCTGTTCATTACCACCGCACATCCGCAGTACCGATTTCTAATTCTGGTGGCTGTTCATTGCCACCCGCACATCCGCAGTACCGATTTCCTAATTCTGGTGGCTGTTCATTACTTACCCGCACATCGCAGTACCGATTCCTAATTCTGGTGGCTATTTCGCTGCCACCACCCGCATCCGCAGTACCGATTTCTAATTCACAGGTGGCTGTTCGTTATACCACCCGCACATCCGCAGTACCGATTTCTAATTCTGGTGGCTGTTCATTATACCACCTGCACGTCCACAGTACCGATTTCTAATTCTGGTGGCTGTTTAATATACCGCATGCACGTCCACAGTACTGATTTCTAATTCTGAGTGGCTGTTCATTATACCACCGCAATGTCCACAGTACCGATTTCCTAATTCTGGATGGCTGTTCATTATACCGCCCGCACGTCCACAGTACTGATTTCTAATTCTGAGTGGCTGTTCTTGCGCCACCGGCACGTCCACCGTACTGATTTAATTCTGGTGGCTGTTCGTTATACCACCGCACGTCCGCAGTACCGATTTTAATTCTGTGAGTGGCTGTTCTTTATACCACCGCACATCCGCAGCACTGGATTTCTAATTCTGGTGGCTGTTCATTATACTCACCTGCACGTCCACAGTACCGATTTCTAATTCTGGTGTGGCTGTTTCATTATACCACCTGCACGTTCTACAGTACTGATTTCTAATTTTCTGATTCAGGTGGCTGTTCATTATACTCACCTGCACGTCCACAGTACCGATTTCTAATTCTGGTGGTTTTCATTATACCACCCACACATCCACAGTAATTGATTTTCTAATTCTGAGTGGCTGTTCATTATACCACCCTTTTATCCGCAGTACCGATTTCTAATTCTGAGTGGCTGTTCATTATACCACCCGCACATCCGGCATACGGATTTCTAATTCTGAGTGGCTGTTCATTTATACCACCCGCACGTCCACAGTACCGATTTCTAATTCTGAGTGGCTGTTGTTATTATACCACCGCACATCCGCAGTACCGATTTCTAATTCTGGTGGCTGTTCATTATACCACCCGCACGTCCACAGTAACGATTTCTAATTCTGAGTGGCTGTTCATTTATACCGCACATCCGCAGTACGGTTCCCCTAATTCCTATGGCTGTTCATTTATACCCAACATCCGCAGTAACGATTTCTAATTCCTGAGTGGCTGTTCATTATACCTCCCGCACGTCCACGGTACCAGATTCCTAATTCTGGTGTTCATTATACCACCCACGTCCACAGTGTTCCTGAGTGGTTCATTATACCACCTGCACGTCCACAGTACCGATTTCTAATTCTGGGGCTGTTCATTATACTACCTGCACATCCACAGGTACGGTTCTAATTTGATGGCTGTCTTCATACCACCCGCACATCCGCAGTAACATCGTTCATTATACCACCCGCACGTCCGCAGTACCGATTTCTAATTCTGAGTGGTTGTTCATTATACCACCTGCACATCCACAGTATGGATTTCTAATTCTGAGTGGCTGTTCATTATACCACCCGCACGTCCACAGTACGGATTTCTAATTTGAGAGGGTGGCTGTTATTATACATCCACAGTACGGATTTTCCACCGATTTCTAATTCTGAGTCCGGCCCGCACGTCCACAGTGATTTCTAATTTGAGTGGCTGTTCATTATACCACCCGCACATCCACAGTACCGATTTCTAATTTGAGTGGCTGTTCATTATACCACCTGCACATCCACAGTACGGATTTCAATTTGAGTGGCTGTTCATTATACCACCCGCACATCCACAGTACCGATTTCTAATTTGAGTGGCTGTTCATTATACCACCTGCACATCCGCAGTACGGATTTCTAATTCCTGAGTGGCTGTTCATTATACCACCCGCACATCCGCAGTACTGATTTCTAATTTGAGTGGCTGTTCATTATACCACCCGCACATCCGCAGTACTGATTTCTAATTTGAGTGGCTGTTCATTATACCACCCACAGTACACATCCGCAGTACGGATTTCTAATTCTGAGTGGCTGTTCATTATACCACCCGCACGTCCGCAGTACCGATTTCTAATTCTGAGTGGCTGTTCATTATACCACCCGCACATCCGCAGTACTGATTTCAATTCTGAGTGGCTGTTCATTATACCACCTGCACATCCGCAGTACTGAGTGATTTCTAATTTGAGTACCACCTGGCTGTTCATTATACCACCCGCACATCCGCAGTACTGATTTCTAATTTGAGTGGCTGTTCATTATACCACCCGCACATCCGCAGTACGGATTTCTAATTCTGAGTGGCTGTTCATTATACCACCTGCACGTCCGCAGTACTGATTTCTAATTCTGAGTGGCTGTTCATTATACCACCAGCACGTCCTGGAGGCAGTACATCCGATTTCTAATTCTGAGTGGCTGTTCATTATACCACCCGCACATCCGCAGTACCGATTTCTAATTTGAGTGGCTGTTCATTATACCACCCGCACATCCGCAGTACCGATTTAATTTGAGTATTGTTCATTATACCACCCGCACATCCGCAGTACCGATTTCTAATTCTGGGTGGTTTTATACCACCTGCACATCCGCAGTACTGATTTCTAATTCTGAGTGGCTGTTCATTATACCACCCGCATCCACAGTACCGATTTCTAATTCTGAGTGGCTGTTCATTATACCACCTGCACATCCGCAGTACCGATTTCTAATTCTGAGTGGCTGTTCATTATACCACCGCACATCCGCAGTACCGATTTCTAATTCTGAGTGGCTGTTCATTATACCACCGCACATCCGCAGTACGGGATTTCTAATTCTGAGTGGCTGTTCATTATACCCCTGCACATCCGCAGTACCGATTTCTAATTCTGAGTGGCTGTTCATTATACCACCCGCACATCCGCAGTACCGTTCTAATTCTGGTGGCTGTTCATTTATACTGAGTGGTACTGTTCATTATACCACCTGCACATCCACAGTACCGATTTCTAATTCTGAGTGGCTGTTCATTATACCAATTCATCACCAGTGCTGATTTCCTAATTCTGGTGGTATTTCGTTATACCACCCGCACGTCCACGGTACCAGTTTCTAATTCTGAGTGGCTGTTCATTATACACCACCCGCACATCCGCGTACTGATTTCTAATTCTGGTGGCTGTTCATTATGCCACCCGCACGTCCACCGGTGCCGATTTTCCCTAATTCTGAGTGGCTGTTCATTTACGTACGTCCACAGTACTGATTTCTAATTCTGAGTGGCTGTTCATTATACCACCCGCACGTCCACAGTACAATTTCTAATTCTGAGTGGCTGCTCATGGTACCACCCGGCACGTCCACAGTACTGATTTCTCTAATTCTGAGTGGCTGTTCATTATACCACCCGCACATCCGCAGTACTGATTTCTAATTCTGAGGACGTTCATTATACCACCTGCACATCCGTAGCACGATTTCTAATTCTGAGTGGCTGTTCGTCATACCACCGATTTTTCTAATTCTGAGTGGCTGTTTCATTATACCGCGCACCCGCTAATTCTGTCCACAGTACCGATTCTAATTCTGAGGGCTGTTCATTATACCACCGCAAAAATGTCCACATTAACCGACATCCGCATTTTGATTTCCTAATTCTGAGTGGCTGTTCATTTATACCATCCGCACATCCGCAGTAATTGTTCTAATTCTGAGTGGCTGTTCATTATACCCACCCGCACGTCCATTGTAGTACCGATTCTAATTCGTGGCTGTTCATTATACCACCTGCATCCACCAGTTACCGATTCTTTGATTGTCTACGCTGGTACCACCCTAATTATGCCACCCGCATCCCTTGAGTGGTCAGTCCGCAATTGATTTCTAATTCTGAGGGCTGTTCATTATACCACCTGCACGTCCGCAGTACCGATTTCTAATTCCCAATTCGACATGGCTGTTCAATTATACCATTATACCACCGCACATCCACAGTACCGATTTCTAATTTGAGTGGCTGTTTCATTATACCACCGCACATCCGTAGTACCGATTTCTAATTCTGAGTGGCTGTTCATTATATACCCGCACATCCGGCAGTAATTGATTTCCCTAATTCTGGTGGCTGTTCATTATACCACCCGCACATCCGCAGTACCGATTTCTAATTCTGGTGGCTGTTCATTTATACCACCGCACATCCGCGGTACCGATTTAATTCTGAGTGGCTGTTCATTATACCCACCCGCAGTATCCGCTTAATTTATGTACCGATTTCTAATTCTGGTGATGTTCATTATACCACCCGCACGTCCGCGGTACCGATTTCTAATTCTGAGTGGCTGTTCATTATACCACCGCATCCACAGTACCGATTTCCCTGAATTTGATATTGTTCATTATACCACCTGCACGTCCACAGTACTGATTTCTAATTCTGGTGGCTGTTCATTATACCACCTGGCACGTCCACAGTACCGGTTCTAATTCTGAGTGGCTGTCTTTATACCACCCGCACGTCCGCAGTTACCGATTCTAATTCTGAGTGGTTGTTCATTATACCCGCACGTCCACAGTACCGATTTCTAATTCTGAGTGGCTGTTCATTATACCACCCGCACGTCCACAGTACCGATTTCTAATTCTGGTGGCTGTTCATTATTCCGCAGTACCGATTTCTAATTCTGGTGGCTGTTCATTATACCTGCCCTGCACGTCCGCAGTACCGATTTCTAATTCTGAGGCTGTTCATTATACCACCGCACATCCGCAGTACCGATTTCCTAATTCTGGTGGCTGTTCATTATACCACCCGCACGTCCACAGTACCGATTTCTAATTCTGAGTGGCTGTTCATTATACCACCCGCACGTCCACAGTACCGATTTCTAATTCTGAGTGGCTGTTCATTATACCACCCGCACGTCCATAGTACCGATTTCTAATTCTGAGTGGCTGTTCATTATACCACCCGCACATCCACAGTACCGATTTCTAATTCTGGTGGCTGTTCATTATACCACCTGCACGTCCACAGTACCGTTTCTAAATTCTGGTGTGGCTGTTTTCATTATACCACCGCACGTCCACAGTACCGATTTTCTAATTCTGAATGGCTGTTCGTTATACCACCCGCACATCCAGCAGTACCGATTTCTAATTCTGTGGTGGCTGTTCATTATACCACCCGCACGTCCGCAGTACCGATTTAATTTGAGTACGTTCTTTTATTATACCACCCGGTCCATTATACCTCTAATTCTGAGTGGTTATACCACCCTCACGTCCACAGTACGCCGATTTCAATTTGAGTGGCTGTTCATTATACCACCCGCACGTCCGCAATTACATTATACCACCTGCACGTCCACAGTAACGATTTCTAATTCTGGTGGCTGTTCGTTATACCACCTGCACGTCCACAGTACCGATTTCTAATTCTGGTGGCTGTTCGTTATACCACCCGCACTTCCGCAGTACCGATTTCTAAATTCTGGTGGCTGTTCATTATACCACCCGCACGTCCACCAGTACCGATTTCTAATTCTGAGTGGCTGTTCATTATACCACCGCATCGTCCGATTTCTAATTCTGGTGGCTATTAATTTATTTCCGCAGTACCGTTCTAATTCTGGTTCATTATACCACCGCACATCCACAGTACCGATTTCTAATTCTGGTGGTTGTTCATTATACCACCCGCATCCACAGTACCGATTTCTAATTCTGGTGGCTGTTCATTATACCACCCGCACGTCCACAGGTGTGTTCGTTACCACCCGCATCACCAGTTTTCTAATTCTGGTGGCTGTTCATACCACCCGCACATCCGCAGTACCGATTTCTAATTCTGAGTATGTTCATTATACCACCCGCACGTCCGCAGTACCGGTTCCCTGGTCTGATATTGTTCATTATAACCGCACGTCCGCAGTACCGATTTCAATTCTGAGTGGCTGTTCATTATACCACCCGCATCCATAGTAAATTGATTTCTAATTCTGAGTGGCTGTTCATTATACCACCGCACGTCCACAGTACCGATTTCTAATTCTGAGTGGCTGTTCATTATACCAATCTGCACGTCCACACAGTACTGATTTCTAATTTGAGGGCTGTTCATTATACCACCGCACAAACTGGTAAAATTGATTTCTAATTCTGAGTGGTTGTTCATTATACCACCTGCACGTCCGCAGTACCGATTTCTAATTTGAGTGGCTGTTCATTATACCACCCGCACGTCCACAGTACCGATTTCTAACTTGAGTGGCTGTTCACGTACCACCTGCACGTCCACAGTACTGATTTCTACCCTGAGGAAGGTCGCACTGCACGTCCACAGTACCGATTTCTAATTTGAGTGGCTGTCTATTATACCCTGCACGTCCACAGTACCGATTTCTAATTTGAGTGGCTGTTCATTATACCACCCGCACGTCCATTGGTAACGATTTCAATTCAGTGGTTTGTCTATTATAACCGATTTCTTTCAATTTGAGTGGTTGTTCATTATACCAACCTGCACGTCCATTGTACTGATTTTCAATTTGAGTGGCTGTTCATTATACCAATCTGCGCAGTACTGATTTCTAATTCTGAGTGGCTGTTCATTATACCACCCGCACGTCCGCAGTACTGATTTCAATTTGAGTGGCTGTTCATTATACCACCCGCACGTCCCGTCCACAGTACCGATTTCTAATTTGAGGGCTGTTCATTATACCACCCGCACGTCCATGTACCGATTTTAATTTGAGTGGCTGTTCATTATACCACCCGCACGTCCATTATACCAATTTCTATCCGCAGTACTGATTTTAAAATTGAGTGGCTGTTCATTATACCACCTGCACGTCAACAGTACTGACCGAGTTTATACCACCTGCAATTCTGAGTGATTTCTAATTTGAGTGGCTGTTCATTATACCAATCGCACGTCCACAGTACCGATTTCTAATTTGGAGTGGCTGTTCATTATACCACCCGCACGTCCACAGTACCGATTTCAAATTCATTATACCAATTCGACGTCCATTATACTGATTTCTAATTCTGAGTTGTTCCATTATACCACCCGCACGTCCGCAGTACCCTGGATTTCTAATTCTGAGTGGCTGTTCATTATACCACCTGCACGTCCACAGTACTGATTTCTTAATTCTGAGGGCTGTTCATTATACCACCTGCACGTCCATGTTCATTGTTCTGAGTGGCTGTCTATTACGCACGTCCGCAGTACTGATTTCTAATTTGAGTGGCTGTTCATTATACCACCCGCACGTCCAGTTATACCGATTTCAATTCTGAGGCTGTTCATTATACCACCTGCACGTCCACAGTTCTTCTAATTTGGAGTGGCTGTTCATTATACCACCCTGCACGTCCACAGTACTGGGATTTCTAATTTGAGTGGCTGTTCATTATACCACCCCTCACATCCACAGTACTGATTTCTAATTTGAGTGGCTGTTCATTATACCACCTGCACGTCCACAGTACTGATTTCTAATTTGAGGGCTGTTCATTATACCACCTGCACGTCCACAGTACTGATTTCTAATTTGAGTGGCTGTTCATTATACCACCTGCACGTCCAGTACCACAGTTCATTATACCACCTGCACGTCCACAGTACTGATTTCTAATTCTGAGTGGCTGTTCATTATACCACCTGCACGTCCACAGTACCGATTTCTTTGAATTTGAGTGGCAGTACTGATCATTATACCATTATACTCACCTGCACGTCCACAGTACTGATTCTAATTTGAGGGCTGTTCATTAATTCCACAGATTTCTTTAATTCTGAGTGGCTGTTCATTATACCACCTGCACGTCCAGTACCGATTTCTAATTTGAGAGGGTTGTTCATTATACCACCTGCACGTCCGCAGTAATTGATTTCTAATTCTGAGTGGCTGTTCATTATACCACCTGCACGTCCGCAGTACCGATTTCTAATTTGAGTGGTTGTTCATTATACCACCTGCACGTCCACAGTACTGGTTGTTCATTATACCACCCGCACGTCCACAGTGGATTTCTAATTTGAGTGGCTATACCACCCGCACGTCCACCGATTTCTAATTCTGATTTTCTTAATTCCCGCACGTCCACAGTGAGTGGTTGTTCATTATACCACCTGCACGTCCACAGTACTTGGGATTTCTAAATTTGAGTGGCTGTTCATTATACCACCTGCACGTCCACAGTACTGATTTCAATTCGTCCATTATACAGTCCACAGTACGATTTCTAATTCTGAGTGGTTGTTCATTATACCACCTGCACATCCTCAGTACTGATTTCTAATTCTGAGGCTGTTCATTATACCACCCGCACATCCGCAGTACCGATTTCTAATTCTGAGTGGCTGTCTGGCATTATACCACCCGCACGTCCACAGTACCGATTTCTAATTTGAGTGGCTGTTCATTATACCACCCGCACATCCACAGTACCATTTCTAATTCTGAGTGGCTGTTCATTATACCACCCGCACGTCCACAGTACTGATTTCTAATTCTGAGTGGCTGTTCATTATACCACCCGCACGTCCACAGTACCGATTTTAATTTGAGTGGCCAGTTCATTATACCACCCACATCCGCAGTACTGATTTCTAATTCTGAGTGGCTGTTCATTATACCACCTGCACGTCCACATGGATTTCTAATTCTGATTTCAATATACCACCGCAGCGTCCGCACGGATTTAAGGTTGTTCATTATACCACCCGCACGTCCACAGTACCGATTTCTAATTCTGAGTGGCTGTTCATTATACCCCTGATAATTCATACTGATTTCAATTCTGGGATGGTTGTCTATTATATTTCCACCTGCACATCCGCAGTACGGATTTCTAATTCTGAGTGGCTGCTGTTCATTATACCCACCTACGTCCATTAGTACCGATTTTCTAATTTGAGTATTGTTCATTATACCACCCGCACATCCGCAGTACGGATTTCTAATTTGAGTGGCTGTTCATTATACCACCTGCACATCCGCAGTACTGATTTCTAATTTGAGTGGCTGTTCATTATACCACCTGCACATCCGCAGTACCGATTTTAATTCTGGAGGAAGTTCATTATACCACCTGCACATCCACAGTGTACTGGATTTCTAATTTGAGGGTTGTTCATTATACCACCCGCACATCCGCAGTACGGATTTCTAATTTGAGGAGTGGCTGTCATTATACCAACCCGCACGTCCACAGTACCGGATTTCTAATTCTGATGGCTGTTCATTATACCACCTGCACATCCGCAGTACTGATTTCTAATTTGAGTGGCTGTTCATTATACCACCCGGCACATCCGCAGTACCGATTTCTAATTTGAGTGGCTGTTCATTATACCACCTGCACGTCCGCAGTACCGATTTCTAATTCTGAGTGGCTGTTCATTATACCACCCGCACGTCCGCAGTTTTTCTAATTTGAGGGTTGTTCATTATACCACCTGCACGTCCGCAGTATAATTATCGAGGGCTTTTCATTATACCACACCTGCACGTCCACAGTACTGATTTCTAATTTGAGTGGCTGTTCATTATACCAATTCTCACATCCACAGTGTACTGATTTCTAATTTTAGTGGCTGTTCATTATACCACCCGCACGTCCACAGTACTGCAGAGTGGTTGTTCATTATACCACCCGCACGTCCACAGTTCTAATTTGAGTGGCTGTTCATTATACCACCTGCACGTCCACAGTACTGATTTCTAATTCTGAGTGGCTGTTCATTATACCACCCGTCCACAGTCCACATTAATTTGAGTGGCTGTTCATTATACTGCACGTCCTTACAGTATCACTGTGTTCATTATACCACCCGTACGTCCACACAGTGCGTACTTGATTTCTAATTCTGAGGGCTGTTCATTATACCACCTGCACGTCCACAGTAATTGATTTCAATTTGAGGGTTGTTCCCACACATCCGCAGTACTGATTTCTAATTTGGAGGGTTGTTCATTATACCACCCGCACGTCCATAGTACTGATTTCTAATTTTGAGTGGCTGTTCATTATACCACCCGCACGTCCACAGTACCGATTTCTAATTCTGAGGGCTGTTCATTATACCACCACACGCACGTCCATTTCTAGTGGCTGTTCATTATACCACCCAGCACGTCCACAGTATTTCCTTAATTTGAGTGGCTGTTCATTATTATACCAATTCGCACATCCACAGTACCGGTTTCTAATTTGAGTGGCTGGTTCATTATACCACCTGCACGTACTGATTTCCATTATACCACCCGCACGTACCGGATTTCTAATTTGAGTGGCTACCATTATACCACCCGCACATCCATGTACTGATTTCTTAATTCTGATGGTTCATTATACTCACCTGCACGTCCACAGTACCGATTTCTAATTCTGAGTGGCTGTTCATTATACCACCTGCACGTCCACAGTACTGATTTCTAATTGAGTGGCTGTTCATTTTACCACCTGTCCACAGTACCGATTTCAATTTGAGTGGTTGTTCATTATACCACCCGCACGTCCACAGTACCGGATTTCTAGTTCTGGAGGGCTGTTCATTATACCACCTGTCATCCACAGTTTGAGTGGCTGTTCATTGTACCACCCTGCACGTCCACAGTACCGATTTCTAATTCTGAGTGGTTGTTCATTATACCACCCGCACATCCGCAGTACCGATTTCGGTTCTGAGGGTTGTTCATTATACCACCTGCACATCCGCAGTACCGATTTCTAATTTGAGTGGCTGTTCATTATACCACCACTGCAGTACTGATAATGTCCATTAGCACGTCCACAGTACGGATTTCTAATTCTGAGTGGCTGTTCATTATACCACCTCCACAGTACTGCAATGTCCACAGTACCGATTTCTAATTTGAATGGCTGTTCATTACCACCTGCACGTCCATAGTACATCCGCAGTGTTCACCCACATCCTGAGTTTTTCTAATTTGAGTGGTTGTTCATTATACCACCCGCACATCAAGTACTGATTTCTAATTTGAGGGTTGTTCATTACAGGAGCGCACATCCACAGTACTGATTTCTAATTTGAGTGGCTGTTCATTATACCACCCGCACATCCATGTAGTACTGATTTCTAATTCTGAGTGGCTGTTCATTATACCAATTCGCACGTCCACAGTACCGATTTCTAATTTGAGTGGTTGTTCATTATACCACCCGCACGTCCACAGTACTGATTTTAATTCTGAAGTGGCTGTTCATTACCACCCAATGTCCACAGTAACGGCCTATTATACCACCTGCACGTCCATACAGTACCGATTTCTAATTTGAGTGGCTGTTCATTATCTCTAATTTTTGAGTGGCTGTTCATTATACCACCCGCACATCCATTGTGTACTGATTTCTAATTTGGAGTGGCTGTTCATTATACCAATCCACAGTACTGATTTTCAATTTGAGTGGTTGTTCATTATACCACCCGCACGTCCAATTGGATTTCTAATTTGAGTGGCTGTTCATTATACCACCTGCACGTCCGCAGTACTGATTTCTAATTTGAGTATTGTTCATTATACCACCCGCACGTCCACAGTACTGATTTCTAATTTGAGTGGCTGTTCATTATACCACCCGCACGTCCACAGTACTGATTTCAATTTGAGTGGCTGTCTATTAGTACCAATTCGCACGTCCACAGTACCGATTTCTAATTTGAGTGGCGTTCATTATACCACCTGCACGTCCACAGTACTGATTTCTAATTTGAGTGGCTGTTCATTATACCACCCGCACGTCCACAGTACCGATTTTAATTCTGAGTGGCTGTTCATTATACCACCTGCACATTCACAGTACCGATTTCTAATTCTGAGTGGCTGTTCATTATACCCACCTGCACGTCCGCAGTACTGATTTCTAATTTGAGTGGCTGTTCATTATACCACCTGCACGTCCATGAGTACCGATTTCTAATTTTGAGGGCTGTTCATTATACCAATTCGCACGTCCACAGTACTGATTTCTAATTCTGAGTGGCTGTTCATTATACTAACGTTCATTATTTCTAATTTGAGTGGCCACCACCTGCACGTCCGCAGTACCGATTTCTAATTTGAGTGGCTGTTCATTATACTGCCCGCACGTCCAACAGTACTGATTTCTAATTTGAGTGGCTGTTTAATATACCTGCACGTCTTACAGTCTGCACGTCCATTATACCACAGTCCACCGGTTTCTAATTTGAGTGGCTGTTCCTTATACCACCCGCACGTCCACAGTACTGCACGTCCACACGTCCGCAGTACCGATTTCTAATTTGGAGTGGCTGTTCATTATACCACCTGCACGTCCACAGTACCGATTTCTAATTTGAGTGGCTGTTCATTATACCAATTGCACGTCCACAGTACCGATTTCTAATTTGAGGGCTGTTCATTATACCACCCGCACGTCCACAGTACCGATTTCTAATTTGAGTGGCTGTTCATTATACCACCCGCACATCCACAGTACTGATTTCTAATTCTGAGTGGCTGTTCATTATACCCACCTGCACATCCGCAGTACTGATTTTAATTTGAGTGGCTGTTCATTATACCACCCGCACATCCGTAGTACTGATTTCTAATTTGAGTGGCTGTCTATTATACCACCCGCACGTCCAGCAGTACCGATTTCTAATTGGAGGGCTGTCTGCTTATACCACCCGCACGTCCACAGTACCGATTTCTAATTCTGAAATGGCTGTTCATTATACCACCCACATCCGTCCAATTTGAGTGGCTGTTCATTATACTTGCAGTTTTTAATTTGAGTGGGCTGTTCATTATACCAACCGCACGTCCACAGTACTGATTTTCAATTTGAGTGGTTGTTCATTATACCACCTGCACGTCCACAGTACTGATTTCTAAATTGAGTGGCTGTTCATTATACTACCACCCGCCACGTCCGATTTCAATTCTGAATTATAATCCATACAGTACTGATTTCTAATTTGAGTGGCTGTTCATTATACCACCCGCACGTCCACAGTACTGATTTCTAATTCTGAGGGCTGTTCATTATACCACCCGCACTTCCACAGTAATTGATTTCTAATTTGAGTGGCTGTTCATTATACCACCCGCACGTCCACAGTACCGATTTCTAATTCTGAGTGGCTGTTCATTATACCACGTCCATCGTCCAAATTTGACCGGCTTTCATTATACCAACGGCACGTCCATAGTACCGATTTAATTTGAGTGTTCATTATACCACCCACCCACAGTACTGTTTCAATTCTGAGTGGCTGTTCATTACCCACCTGCACGCCACAGTACCGATTTCTAATTCTGGTGTGTTCATTATACCACCCGCACATCCACAGTACCGATTTCTAATTCTGGTGGCTGTTCATTATACCACCCGCACGTCCACAGTGTGTACCGATTTCTAATTCTGGTGGCTGTTCATTATACCACCCGCACATCCGCAGTACCGATTTCTAATTCTGGTGGCTGTTCATTATACCACCCGCACGTCCACGGTACCGATTTCTAATTCTGAGTGGCTGTTCATTATACCACCCCGCACGTCCACAGTACCGATTTCTAATTCTGGAGGGCTGTTCATTATACCACCCGCGTCTAACGTCCACGGTAATTTCTAATTCAGGTGGCTGTTCATTATATACCCGCATCCACAGTACCGATTTCTAATTCTGGTGGCTGTTCATTTATACCACCCGCACGTCCGCAGTGTACCGATTTCTAATTCTGAGTGGCTGTTCATTATACCACCCACGTCCACAGTACCGATTTCTAATTCTGGTGGCTGTTCATTATACCACCCGCACGTCCACAGTACTGATTTCTAATTTGGAGGGTTGTCATTATACCACCTGCACGTCCACAGTACTGATTTCTAATTTGAGGGCTGTTCAATAATTTCACCCACGTCCACAGTAATGGATTTAATTTGAGTGGCTGTTCATAATATACTCAACGGCACGTCCACAGTACCGATTTCAATTTGAGTGGCTGTTCATTATACCACCTGCACGTCCACAGTACCGATTTCTAATTCTGAGGGTTGTTCATTATACCCACCCGCACGTCCACAGTACCGATTTCTAATTCTTGAGGGCTGTTCATTATACCACCCCGCACGTCCACAGTACCGATTTCTAATTTGAGTGGTTGCCCATTATACCACCTGCACGTTCCCACAGTACTGATTTCTAATTCTGAGTGGCTGTTCATTATACCCACCTGCACGTCCGGCTGTACCGATTTCTAATTCTGAGGGCTGTTCATTATACCCGCCTGCACGTCCACAGTACCGATTTCTTTGAGTGGCTGTTCATTATACCGCCCGCACGTCCACAGTACCGATTTCTAATTCTGAGGCTGTTCATTATACCACCCGCACGTCCACGGTACCGATTTCTAATTCTGGTGGCTGTTCATTATACCACCCGCACGTCCACAGTCCGATTTCTAATTCTGGTGGCTGTTCTTATACCACCCGCACGTCCACAGTGTACCGATTTCTAATTCTGGTTGCTGTTCACGCCGCATCCGCAGTACCGTTCCAATTCTGGTGGCTGTTCATTATACCACCGCACATCCGCAGTGCCGATTTCTAATTCTGAGTGGCTGTTCATTATACCACCCACCGCCACCGCAGTACCGATTTCTAATTCTGAGTGGCTGTTCGTTATACCACCACGTCCACAGTACCGATTTCTAATTCTGAGTGGCTGTTCATTATACCACCGCACATCCACGGTGCCGATTCGTCTGTTCATTATACCCGCAATTGCCGATTTCTAATTCTGGTGGCTGTTCATTATACCACCCTGCACGTGCCGATTTCTAATTCTGGTGGCTGTTCGTTGCTGCCGCATCCACAGTGATTTCTAATTCACGGGTGGCTGTTCAAACCTTCCGATTTCCTGGTATTGTTCATTATACCACCCGCACGTCCGCAGTACCGATTTCCTAATTCTGAGTGGCTGTTCATTGCCACCACCCGCACGTCCACAGTACCGATTCCTAATTCTGGTGGCTGTTGTTATACCGCCGCACGTCCACAGTACCGATTTCTAATTTGGTGGTTGTTCATTATACCAAATTCTGCACATCCGCAGTACCGATTTCTAATTCTGAGTGGCTGTTCATTATACCACCCGCACGTCCTCAGTACTGATTTTAATTCTGGTGGCTGTTCATTATACCACCCGCACATCCGCTAATTCTGGTGGCTGTTCATTATACCACCGCATCTACCGATTTCTGATTCTGGTGGCTGTTCATTATACCACCCGCACGTCCACAGTACCGATTTCTAATTCTGGTGGCTGTTCATTATACCACCGCACGTCCACAGTAAATTGATTTCTAATTCTGGTGGCTGTTCATTATACCACCGCATCCGGTACCGATTTCTAATTCTGGTGGCTGTTCATTATATCACCCGCACATCCACGGTACCGATTTCTAATTCTGGTGTCGTTCATTATACCACCCGCACGTCCACAGTACCGATTTTAATTCTGAGTGGCTGTTCATTATACCACCCGCACATCCACAGTATGGATTTCTAATTCTGGTGGCTGTTCGTTATACCACCCGGCACGTCCGCAGTACCGTTTCTAATTCTGGTGGCTGTTCATTATACCACCCGCACCGATTTCTAATTCTTGGATTTCTAATTCTGAGTGGCTGTTCCGATTGTTCCACCCGCACGTCCGCAGTACCGATTTCTAATTCTGAGTGGCTGTTCATTATACCACCCACGTCCACAGTGCCGATTTCTAATTCTGAGTGGCTGTTCATTATACCACCCCGCACATCCGCAGTACCGATTTCTAATTCTGGTGGCTGTTCATTACCACCCGCACCGCACCGCTAATTCTGGGTCCACATTATACCCGCACGTCTACCGATTTCTAATTTGAGTGGCTGTTCATTATACCGCCCGCACATCCACAGTACCGATTTCTAATTCTGAGTGGCTGTTCATTATACCACCCGCACGTCCACATCCGATTTCTAATTCTGGTGGCTGTTCATTATACCACCGCACATCCGAGGTTTTCCTAATTCTGAGTGGCTGTTCATTATACCACCCGCACATCCGCAGTACCGATTTCTAATTCTGGTGGCTGTTCATTATACCACCCGCACATCCGCAGTACCGATTTCTAATTCTGGTGGGCTGTTCATTATACCACCCGCACATCCTGAGTACCCGATTTCTAATTCTGAGTGGCTGTTCATTATACCACCCGCACATCCACAGTACCGATTTCCCTAATTCTGAGTGGCTGTTCATTATACCACCCGCACATCCGCAGTACCGATTTCTAATTCTGGTGGCTGTTATACCACCCGCGTCCCAGTACCGATTTCTAATTCTGAGTGGCTGTTCGTTGCCCGCACATCCGCAGTACCGATTTCTAATTCTGGTGGCTGTTCATTATACCCCGCACATCCGCAGTACCGATTTCTAATTCTGGTGGCTGTTCGTTATACCACCGCACATCCACAGTACCGATTTCTAATTCTGAGTGGCTGTTCATTATACCACCCGCACATCCACAGTACCGATTTCTAATTCTGAGTGGCTGTTCATTATACCACCTGCACATCCGCAGTACCGATTTCTAATTCTGAGTGGCTGTTCATTATACCACCCGCACATCCGCAGTACCGATTTCTAATTCTGAGTGGCTGTTCATTATACCACCCGCACATCCACGGTACCGTTTCTGTACCATTTAATTCTGAGGGCTGTTCATTATACCACCCGCACATCCGCAGTACCGATTTCTAATTCTGAGTGGCTGTTCATTATACCACCTGCACATCCGCAGTACTGATTTTCTAATTCTGAGTGGCTGTTCATTATACCGCCCGCACATCCGCAGTACGGATTTCTAATTCTGAGGCTGTTCATTATACCTGTTGTTTGCTACCCGCACATCCACAGTACTGATTTCTAATTCTGAGTGGCTGTTCATTATACCACCCGCATCCGCAGTACTGATTTCAATTTGAGTGGCTGTTCATTATACCACCTGCACATCCGCTAGTACAATCGATTTCCACAGTAATTTCTGAGTGGCTGTTCATTATACCACCCGCACATCCACAGTACTGATTTCTAATTCTGAGTGGCTGTTCATTATACCACCCGCACATCCACAGTACCGATTTCTAATTCTGAGTATAACCATTATACCACCGCACGTCTGCAGTACCGATTTCTAATTTGAGTGGCTGTTCATTATACCACCCGCACATCCGCAGTACTGATTTCCACTACCGATTTCTTTCTGGTGGCTGTTCATTATACCACCCGCACGTCCGCAGTACCGATTTTAATTCTGAGTGGCTGTTCATTATACCACCCGCACATCCACAGTACCAATTTCTAATTCTGGTGGCTGTTCGTTATACCGCCCGCACATCCGCAGTACTGATTTCTAATTCTGAGTGGCTGTTCATTATACCACCCGCACATCCACAGTACCGATTTCTAATTCTGAGTGGCTGTTCATTATACCACCCGCACATCCACAGTACCGATTTCTAATTCTGAGTGGCTGTTCATTATACCACCGCACATCCGCAGTACCGATTTCTAATTCTGAGTGGCTGTTCATTATACCACCCGCACATCCGCAGTACCGATTTCTAATTCTGAGTGGCTGTTCATTATACCACCCACGCACAGTCCGCAATTCTAGTACCGATTTACCAGTTTCTAATTCTGAGTGGCTGTTCATTATACCACCCGCACATCCGCAGTAATTCTGATTTTCATTATAATTTGAGTTTCTAATTCTGGTGTGTTCATTATACCACCCGCACGTCCACAGTACCGATTTCTAATTTGAGTGGTTGTTCATTATACCACCCGCACATCCGCAGTACCCTCTGGTGGCTGTTCATTTCCACAGTACCGATTTCTAATTCTGAGTGGCTGTTCATTATACCACCCGCACATCCACAGTACTGATTTCTAATTCTGAGTGGCTGTTCGTTATACCACCCGCACATCCGCAGTACCGATTTCTAATTCTGAGGCTGGCACGTGTTTTCATTAGTATGTTCATTATACCACCTGCACATCCGCAGTACTGATTTCTAATTTGAGTGGCTGTTCATTATACCACCGCACGTCCACAGTACCGGATTTCACATCCGCACGTCCACAGTAATGATTTCTAATTCTGAGTGGCTGTTCATTATACCACCCGCACATCCGCAGTACCGATTTCTAATTTGTTCATACCACCTGGCTGTTCATTATACCACCCGCACATCCGGCAGTACCGATTTCTAATTTGAGTGGCTGTTCATTATATACCCGTCCTGGTGCCGATTTCTAATTCTGGTGGCTGTTCGTTATACCACCGCACATCCACAGTACTGATTTCTAATTCACGAGTGGCTGTTCATTATACCACCCACATCCACAGTACCGATTTCTAATTCTGGTGGCTGTTCATTATACCACCCGCACATCCGCAGTACCGATTTCCTAATTCTGGAGTGGCTGTTCATTACCACCCCTGCACGTCCACAGTACCGATTCCTAATTCTGGAGTGGCTGTTGTTATACCACCCGCACGTCCACAGTACCGATTCCTAATTCTGAGTGGCTGTTCATTATACCACCGCACATCCACAGCAGTAGTACCGATTTCTAATTCTGAGTGGCTGTTCATTATAACACCCGCACGTCCTGGTACCGATTTTAATTCTGGTGGCTGTTCATTATACCACCCGCACGTCCACAGTACCGATTTCTAATTCTGAGTGGCTGTTCATTATACCGCCCGTCGTCCACAGTACCGATTTCTAATTCTGGTGGCTGTTCATTATACCACCACGTCCACAATGTACCGATTTCAATTTGAGTGGCTGTTCATTATACCACCGCACGTCCACAGTAATTGATTTAATTCTGAGTGGCTGTTCATTATACCACCGCATCCACAGTAATTTTGATTTAATTCTGGTGGTTGTTCATTATACCACCCGCACATCCACAGTACGTTCTAATTCTGGTGGCTGTTCATTATACCACCCGCACGTCCGCAGTACCGATTTCTGTTCTGAGTGGCTGTTCATTATACCACCCGCACGTCCACAGTACCGATTTCTAATTCTGGTGGCTGTTCATTATACCACCAGCACGTCCACGGTACCGATTTCTAATTCTGGTGGCTGTTCATTATATACCGCACGTCCACAGTACCGATTTCTAATTCTGGTGGCTGTTCATTATATCACCCGCACGTCCGCACAGTACCGATTTCTAATTCTGGTGGGCTGTTCATTATACCACCCGCACGTCCACAGTACCGATTTCTAATTCTGAGTGGCTGTTCATTATACCACCCGCACGTCCACAGTGCCGATTTCTAATTCTGGTGGCTGTTCGTATACCACCTGCACGTCCACAGTACCGATTTCTAATTCTTGGTCCACAGGATTTCATTATTCTGAGGGCTGTTGTTTATACCACCCGTCCGTCCATTCCGATTTCTAATTCTGGTGGCTGTTCATTATACCACCCGCACGTCCACAGTACCGATTTCTAATTCTGAGTGGCTGTTCATTATACCACCCGCACATCCACAGTACCGATTTCTAATTCTGGTGGCTGTTCATTATACCACCGCGCACATCCGCAGTACCGATTTCTAATTCTGGTGGCTGTTCATTATACCCGCACGTCCACAGTACCGATTTCTAATTCTGGTGGCTGTTCATTATACCACCCGTACATCCGCAGTACCGATTTCTAATTCTGAGTGGCTGTTCATTATACCAACCGCACGTCCTGAGTACCGATTTCAATTCTGAGTGGCTGTTCATTATACCACCCGCACGTCCACAGTACCGATTTCTAATTCTGGTGGCTGTTCATTATACCACCCGCACGTCCACAGTAATTGATTTCTAATTCTGAAGTGGCTGTTCATTATACCACCCGCACATCCATAGTACCGATTTCTAATTCTGAGTGGCTGTTCATTATACCACCCGCACATCCGCAGTACTGATTTCAATTTGAGTGGCCACAGCACCCCAAATTCTCCAATTCTGGTCCAATTAGTTTCATTATACCGCACGTCCACAGTCTGATTCCTAATTCTGAGTGGCTGTTCATTATACCACCTGCATCCACAGTACCGATTTCCCTAATTCTGAGTGGCTGTTCATTATCACCAATCCACGTCCACAGTGCCGATTTCTAATTCTGAGTGGCTGTTATACCACCCGCACGTCCACACAGTACCGATTTCTAATTTTTAGTGGCTGTTCATTATACCACCCGCACGTCCGCAGTACCGATTTCTAATTCTGGTGGCTGTTCATTATACCACCCGCACATCCACAGTACCGATTTCTAATTCTGGTGGCTGTTCATTATACCACCGCACGTCCACAGTACCGATTTCTAATTCTGGTGGCTGTTCATTATACCACCCGCACATCCACAGTACCGATTTCTAATTCTGAGTGGCTGTTCATTATACCACCTGCACGTCCGCAGTACCGATTTCTAATTCTGAGTGGCTGTTCATTATACCACCGCACGTCCACAGTACCGATTTCTAATTCTGAGGGCTGTTCATTATACCACCCGCACGTCCACAGTACCGATTTCCTAATTCCTGAGTGGCTGTTCATTATACCACCCGCACATCCGCAGTACCGATTTCAATTTGCTGTTCATTATACCACCCGCACGTCCACAGTACCGATTTCTAATTCTGGTGGCTGTTCGTTATACCCCTGCACGTCCACAGTACTGATTTCTATTCTGGTGGCTGTTCATTATACCACCGCAACGTCCGCAGTACCGATTTTCTAATTCTGAGTGGCTGTTCGTTATACCACCCGCATCGTCTGGTACCGATTTCTAATTCTGGTGTGGCTGTTCATTATACCTGTTGTTTGCTACCCGCACATCCACAGTAATTGATTTTCTAATTCTGAGTGGCTGTTCATTATACCACCCGCACATCCGGCAGGTACGATTTCTAATTCTGAGTGGCTGTTCATTATACCACGCACATCACGTCCACTAGTACCGATTTCCACAGTAATTTCTGAGTGGCTGTTCATTATACCACGCACATCCACAGTACCGATTTCTAATTCTGAGTGGCTGTTCATTATACCACCCGCACGTCCACAGTACCGATTTCTAATCTGGTGGCTGTTCGTTATACCACCGCACGTCCACAGTACCGATTTCTAATTTGAGTGGCTGTTCATTATACCACCCGCACATCCGCAGTACCGATTTCTAATTTTGGTGGCTGTTCGTTATACCACCCGCACATCCGCGGTACCGATTTCTAATTCTGGTGGCTGTTCATTATACCACCCGCACGTCCACAGTACCATTCCTAATTCTGGTGGCTGTTCATTATACCACCCGCACATCCACAGCAATTGATTTCTAATTTGAGTAATCATTACCGTTCCGCTAATTCTGGTGGCTGTTCATTATACCACCCGCACGTCCACAGTACTGATTTCTAATTCTGGTGGCTGTTGTTATACCACCCGCACGTCCACAGTACCGATTTCCTAATTCTGAGTGGCTGTTCATTATACCACCCGCACGTCCACAGTACCGATTTCTAATTCTGGTGGCTGTTCATTATACCACCGCACGTCCACAGTACCGTTCTAATTCTGGTGGCTGTTCATTATACCACCCGCACGTCCGGTTTCGATTTCTAATTCTGGTGGCTGTTCGTTATACCGCCTGCACATCCGCAGTACCGTTCTAATTCTGGTGGGCTGTTTCATTATACCACCTGCACGTCCACAGTACCAGTTCCTAATTCTGGTATTCGTTATACCACCCGCACGTCCACACAGTACTGATTTCTAATTCTGGTGGCTGTTCATTATACCACCCGCACATCCGATTTCCTAATTCTAATTGGTGGCTGTTCATTATACCACCGCACGTCCACAGTACCGATTTTAATTCTGGTGGCTGTTTCATTATACCACCTGCACGTCCACAGTGTACTGATTTCTCAATTCTGAGTGGCTGTTCATTATACCACCCGCCGTCCACCGTACCGTTCTAATTCTGGTGGCTGTTCCATTATAGTGGCTGTCATTATACCCGCATCCACAGTACCGATTTCTAATTCTGAGTGGCTGTTCATTATACCACCCCACATCCACAGTACCGATTTCTAATTCTGGTGGCTGTTCATTATACCACCGCACATCCGCAGTACCGATTTCCCCAATTCTGAGTGGCTGTTCATTATACCACCCGCACGTCCACAGTAACGATTTCTTTGATTCTTATACCACCCGCACGTCCACAGTACCGATTTCTAATTCTGAGGGCTGTTCGCCACCACCCGCACGTCCGCAGTACCGATTTCTAATTCTGAGTGGCTGTTCATTATACCACCGCACGTCCGCAGTACCGATTTCTAATTCTGGTGGCTGTTCATTATACCACCCGCACGTCCACAGTACCGATTTCTAATTCTGGTGGCTGTTCATTATACCACCCGCACGTCCACAGTACCGATTTCTAATTCTGGTGGCTGTTCATTATACCACCCGCACGTCCACAGTACCGGTTTCTAATTCCTGAGTGGCTGTTCTTATACCACCCGCATAACAGTACCGTTTCTAATCCATTGCAATCACCGATTTCTAATTTGGTGGCTGTTCATTATACCACCCGCACATCCGCGGTACCGATTTCTATTCGGTGGCTGTTCATTATACCCCTGCACGTCCGCCCGATTTCTAATTCAGTGGCGATCATTCCTAATTCTGGTGGCTGTTCATTATACCACCCGCACGTCCACAGTAATTTCTTAATTCTGAGTGGCTGTTCATTATACCACCCGCACATCCACAGTACCGATTTCTAATTCTGATGGCTGTTCATTATACCACCCGCACATCCGCAGTACCGATTTCTAATTCTGAGTGGCTGTTCATTATACCACCCGCACATCCGCGGTACCGATTTCTAATTCTGGTGGCTGTTCATTATACCACCCGCACGTCCACAGTACTGATTTCTAATTCTGGTGGCTGTTCATTATACCACCCGCACGTCCACAGTACCGATTTCAAATTCTGGTGGCTGTTCATTATACCACCGCACATCCGCAGTGCAATTGATTTCTAATTCTGAGTGGCTGTTCATTATACCACCGCACGTCCGCAGTACCGATTTTAATTTGAGTGGCTGTTCATTGCTACCCCCACGTCCACAGTACCGATTTCTAAATTCTGAGGGCTGTTCATTATACCACCCGCACGTCCACAGTACCGATTTCTAATTCTGGTGGCTGTTCATTATACTCACCCGCCACAGTCCGATTTCAATTCTGGTGGCTGTTCATTATACCACCCGCGTCCACATCCGATTTTCTAATTCTGAGTGGCTGTTCGTTATACCACCCGCACGTCCACAGTACCGATTTCTAATTCTGGTGGCTGTTCATTATACCACCCGCACGTCCACAGTACCGATTTCTAATTCTGGTGGCTGTTCATTATACCACCCGCACGTCCACAGTACCGATTTCTAATTCTGAATGGCTGTTCATTATACCCGCACCCACAGTGCCGATTTCGTCTGTTCACAGTACTGATACCGATTTCTAATTCTGGTGGCTGTTCATTATACCACCCGCATCCACAGTACCGATTTCTAATTCTGGTGGCTGTTCATTATACCACCCGCACGTCCACAGTACCGATTTCTAATTCTGGAGGGCTGTTCATTATACCACCCGCACGTCCACAGTACCGATTTCTAATTCTGAGTGGCTGTTCATTATACCACCCGCACATCCACAGTACCGATTTCTAATTCTGGTGGCTGTTCATTATACCACCCGCACGTCCACAGTACCGATTTCTAATTCTGAGTGGCTGTTCATTATACCACCCACACTTCCACAGTACCGATTTCTAATTCTGAGTGGCTGTTCATTATACCACCCGCGTCCGCAGTACCGATTTCTAATTCTGAGTGGCTGTTCATTATACCACCCGCATCCACACAGTACCGATTTCTAATTCTGGTGGCTGTTCATTATACCACCTGCACATCCGCGGTACCGATTTCTAATTCTGAGTGGCTGTTCATTATACCACCCGCACGTCCACAGTACCGATTTCTAATTCTGGTGGCTGTTCATTATACCACCCGCACGTCCACAATTTTCTAATTCTGGTGGCTGTTCATTATACACCCGCACGTCCACAGTACCATTTCCCACCTGCACATCCGCTGATTTCTAATTCTGGTGGCCACAGTGTTCGTTCTGGTGCACGTCCACAGTACTGATTTCAATTCTGAGTGGCTGTTCATTATACCGCACATCCGCAGTAATTGATTTCTAATTCTGAGTGGCTGTTCATTATACCACCCGCACATCCGCAGTACCGATTTCTAATTCTGGTGGCTGTTCATTATACCACCCGCACATCCGCAGTAATTGATTTCTAATTCTGGTGGCTGTTCATTATACCACCACCGCACGTCCACAGTACCGATTTCTAATTCTGAGTGGCTGTTCATTATACCACCCGCACGTCCACCACCCGCACATCCGCGGTTTCTAATTCTGGTGGCTGTTCATTCTGGTGGCTGTTCATTGTACCACCCGCACGTCCACAGTACCGATTTCTAATTCTGGTGGCTGTTCATTATACCACCGCACGTCCACAGTACCGATTTCTAATTCTGGTGGCTGTTCATTATACCACCCGCACGTCCACAGTACCGATTTCTAATTCTGGTGGCTGTTCATTATACCACCCGCACGTCCACAGTACCGATTTCTAATTCTGGTGGCTGTTCATTATACCACCGCACATCCACAGTACCGATTTCTAATTCTGGTGGCTGTTCATTACCACCCGCACATCCACCAGTACCGATTTCACTGTGGCCATTGCCCACCCGCACGTCCACAGTACCGATTTCTAATTCTGAGTGGCTGTTCATTATACCACCCGCACGTCCACAGTACCGATTTCTAATTCTGAGTGGCTGTTCATTATACCACCCGCACGTCCACAGTACCGATTTCTAATTGGTGGCTGTTCATTATACCACCCGCACATCCATGTACCGATTTCTAATTCAATTCTGGTGGCCACAGTATTTTTCTAATTTGAGTGGCTGTTCATTATACCACCCGCACGTCCGCAGTACCGATTTCTAATTCTGAGTGGCTGTTCGTTATACCACCCGCACGTCCGCAGTACCGATTTCCCTAATTCTGGTGGCTGTTCATTATACCACCCGCACGTCCACAGTACCGATTTCTAATTCTGAGTGGCTGTTCATTATACCACCTGCACATCCGCAGTATGGATTTCTAATTTTAGTGGCTTTTCATTATACCACCCGCACGTCCACAGTACCGATTTCAATTCTGGTGGCTGTTCACCCGCACGTCCACAGTACATGATTTCTAATTCTGAGTGGCTGTTCATTATACCACCCGCATCCGCAGTAACGATTTCCACCCGCAGTAATTCTGATTTGAGTGGCTGTTCATTATACCACCCCGCACGTCCACAGTACCGATTTCTAATTCTGAGTGGCTGTTCATTATACCACCCACGTCCACAGTACCGATTTCTAATTCTGAGTGGCTGTTCATTATACCACCCGTCACGTCCATTTCTAATTCTGGTGGCTGTTCATTATACCGATTTTTCTAATTCTGAGTGGCTGTTCATTATACCACCCGCACGTCCGCAGTACCGATTTCTAATTCTGAGTGGCTGTTCATTATACCACCCCGCACGTCCACAGTACCGATTTCTAATTCTGGTGGCTGTTCATTATACCACCCGCACGTCCACAGTGCATCCATACCACCCGTCCCCGATTTCTAATTCTGAGTGGCTGTTCATTATACCACCCGCACGTCCACGGTACCGATTTCTAATTCTGGTGGCTGTCCACAGTATTGATTTCTAATTCTGAGTGGCTGTTCATTACCACCCGCACATCCGCAGTACCGATTTCTAATTCTGGTGGCTGTTCATTATACCACCCGCACGTCCACAGTACCGATTTCTAATTCTGAGTGGCTGTTCATTATACCACCCGCACATCCACAGTACCGATTTCTAATTCTGGTGGCTGTTCATTATACCACCCACATCCACAGTACCGATTTCTAATTGAGTGGCTGTTCATTATACCACCCGCACGTCCACAGTACTGATTTCTGGGCTGTTCATTATACCACCCGCACATCCACAGTACCGATTTCTAATTCTGAGTGGCTGTTCATTATACCACCCGCACGTCCACAGTAAATTGATTTCTAATTCTGAGTGGCTGTTCATTATACCACCGCCACAGTACATTTCGTCCACCAGTCCGCAGTACGATTTCTAATTCTGAGTGGCTGTTCATTATACCACCCGCACATCCGCAGTACCGATTTCTAATTCTGAGTGGCTGTTCATTATACCACCGCACGTCCACAGTACCGATTTCTAATTTGAGTGGCTGTTCGCACATCCGTACTGATTTCTAATTCTGAGTGGCTGTTCATTATACCACCCGTACATCCGCAGTACCGATTTCCACAATTCTGAGTGGCTGTTCATTATACCACCCGCACGTCCACAGTACCGATTTCTAATTCTGAGGGCTGTTCATTATACCACCCGTACATCCACAGCAATTGATTTCTAATTTGAGTAATCAAATAGTACCACCCGCACATCCGCAGCAATTGATTTCTCTTTAATTTGAGGGTTGTTCATTATACCACCCGCACGTCCACAGTACTGATTTCTAATTGAGTGGCTGTTCATTATACCACCTGCACGTCCATACAGCACTGATTTCTAATTTGAGTGGCTGTTCATTATACCACCCGCACGTCCACAGTACCGATTTCTAATTCTGAGTGGCTCCTTCAATATACCACCCGCACGTCCACAGTACTGATTTCTACCCTGAGGGTCATCATTATACCACCTGCACGTCCACAGTACCTCGATTTCTAATTCTGAGTGGCTGTTCATTATACCACCTGCACATCCGCAGTACCGATTTCTAATTCTGGTGGGCTGTTCATTATACCACCCGCACGTCCACAGTACCGATTTCTAATTCTGGTGGCTGTTTGTTATACCACCGCACGTCCACACAGTACTGATTTCTAATTCTACAGGTGGCTGTTCATTATACCACCCGCACATCCGCAGTAATTGATTTCTGGTCTGAGCTGTTCATTATACCGCCAATGTCCACAGTACCGATTTCTAATTCTGAGTGGCTGTTCGTTATACCACCCGCACGTCCACAGTACCGATTTCTAATTCTGGTGGCTGTTCATTATACCACCCGCACGTCCGCGGTACCGATTTCTAATTCTGGTGGCTGATGCATTATACCACCCGCACGTCCACAGTACCGATTTCTAATTCTGAGTGGCTGTTCATTATACCACCCACGTCCACAGTACCGATTTCTAATTCTGGTGGCTGTTATACCATTACAGTACCGATTTCCTGGGTACATTCGTTGCAGTACCGATTTCTAATTCTGAGTGGCTGTTCATTATACCACCCGCACGTCCACAGTACCGATTTCTAATTCTGAGGCTGTTCATTATACCACCTGCACGTCCACCAGTCCAACCGATTTCCTAATTCTGGTGGCTGTTCATTATACCACCCGCACGTCCACAGTACCGATTTCTAATTCTGGTGGCTGTTCGCTGCACTCACCCGCACATCCGCAGTACCGATTTCTAATTCTGGTGGCTGTTCATTATACCAAATTCGCACGTCCGCAGTACCGATTCCTAATTCTGGTGGCTGTTCATTATACCCGCACGTCCACGGTACCGATTTCCTAATTCTGGTGGCTGTTCATTATACCACCCGCACGTCCACAGTACCGATTTCTAATTCTGAGTGGCTGTTCATTATACCACCCGCACGTCCACAGTACCGATTTCTAATTCTGGAGTGGCTGTTCATTATACCACCCGCACATCCGCAGTACCGATTTCTAATTCTGGGTGGCCAGCCAGCACGTCCACAGTGCATTTCAATTTGAGTGGTTGTTCGTTATACCATACCGCACGTCCACGGTACCGATTTCTAATTCTGGTGGCTGTTCATTATACCACCCACACGTCCACAGTACCGATTTCTAATTCTGAGTGGCTGTTCATTATACCACCCGCACGTCCACAGTACCGATTTCTAATTTGAGGGCTGTTCATTATACCACCCGCACGTCCACAGTTACCGATTTAATTCTGAGTGGCTGTTCATTATACCAATTCGCACATCCACAGTACCGATTTCTAATTCGAGTGGCTGTTCGTTATACCACCCGCACATCCGCAGTACCGATTTCTAATTCTGGTGGCTGTTCATTATACCACCCGCACATCCACAGTACCGATTCCTAATTCTGGTGGCTGTTCATTATACCACCCGCACGTCCACAGTACTGATTTCTAATTCTGGGTGGCTGTTCATTATACCGATTTCCTGCACGTCCACCCGCAGTCCAATTGATTCTATTCTGGTGGCTGTTCATTATACCACCCGCACATCCGCAGTACCGATTTCTAATTCTGAGTGGCTGTTGTTATACCACCGCACGTCCGCAGTACCGATTTCTAATTCTGAGTGGCTGTTCATTATACCCCCCGCCACGTCCATTTCAATTCTGGTGGCTGTTATACCCGCATCCGAGTACCGATTTCATTCTGAGGGCTGTTCATTATACACCCGTGTACCGATTTCTAATTCTGAGTGGCTGTTCATTATACCACTCACCCGCTAATTCTGTCCACAGTACCGATTTCTAATTCTGGTGGCTGTTCGTTATACCTGCACGTCCACAGTACCGATTTCTAATTCTGGTGGCTGTTCATTATTGTCGATTTCTAGTGGCTGTTCATTATACCACCTGCACTTCCACAGTACCGATTTCTAATTCTGAGTGGCTGTTCATTATACCGCCCGCACGTCCACAGTACCGATTTCTAATTCTGGGGCTGTTCATTATACCACCCGCATCCACGGTACCGATTTCTAATTCTGGTGGCTGTTCATTATACCACCCGCACGTCCACAGTACCGATTTCTAATTCTGGTGGTTCATTATACCACCCGCACGTCCACAGTACCGATTTCTAATTATACCACCCGCACGTCCACCGATTCTAATTCTGGTGGCTTCTAATTTCCACATTTCTAATTCTGACCTGCATTATCCACAGTACCGATTTCTAATTCTGGTGGCTGTTCATTATACCACCCGCACGTCCACGGTACCGATTTCTAATTCTGAGTGGCTTTACCACCCGTTCCGATTAATTCGACCACCATTATACCGCCCGCACATCCACAGTACCGATTTCTAATTCTGAGTGGCTGTTCATTATACCACCCACATCCGCAGTACCGATTTCTAATTCTGGTGGCTGTTCATTATACCACCCGCACATCCGCAGTACCGATTTCTAATTCTGGTGGCTGTTCATTATACCACCCGCACGTCCGCAGTACCGATTTCCTAATTCTGGTGGCTGTTCATTATACCACCCGCACGTCCACAATACCGATTTCTAATTCTGGTGGCTGTTCATTATACCACCCGCACATCCGCAGTACCACCCGCGTCCACGGTACCGATTTTACAATTCTGGGTGGCTGTTTCATTTATACCACCCGCACGTCCACGGTACCGTTCTAATTCACGGGTTGCTGGTTCAGGCCTTCACCCGCATCCGTTTGATTTCTAATTCTGGTGGCTGTTCATTTATACCACCGCACATCCACAGTACCGATTTCTAATTCTGGTGGCTGTTTCATTATACACCACCCATCCGCAGTACCGTTCTAATTCTGGTGGCTGTTCATTATACCACCGTCCACCGATTTCTAATTCTGGTGGCTGTTCGTTTATACCACCGCACGTCCACAGTACCGATTCCTAATTCTGAGTGGCTGTTCATTATACCACCGCATCCACAGTACCGTTCTAATTCTGGTGGCTGTTCATTATATCACCCGCACGTCCACAGTACCGATTTCTAATTCTGGTGGCTGTTCATTATACCACCCGTCCACAGTACCGATTTCAATACCGGTTTTCATACCATTCCACAGTACCGTTTCTGGTCTGGTGGCATTTCATTGCCACCCGCACGTCCACAGTACCGATTTCTAATTCTGGTGGCTGTTCATTATACCACCCGCACGTCCACAGTACCGATTTCTAATTCTGAGTGGCTGTTCGTTTACCACCCGCACGTCCACGATACCGATTTCTAATTCTGGTGGCTGTTCATTATACCACCCGCACGTCCACAGTACCGATTTCTAATTCTGAGTGGCTGTTCATTATACCACCCGCACGTCCACAGTACCGATTTCTAATTCTGGTGGCTGTTCATTATACCAATTTCCGCATACCTAATTCTGGTGGCTGTTCATTATACCAATACCTGCACATCCGGTGGTACCGTTCTAATTCTGATTGTTCATTATACCACCTGCACGTTCTGGTACCGATTTCTAATTCTGGTGGATGTTCATTATACCACCCGCACGTCCACCAGTACCGATTTCTAATTCTGAGTGGCTGTTCATTATATACCCCCACGTCCACAGTACACCGATTTCTAATTCTGGTGGCTGTTCATTATACCACCGCACGTCCACAGTACCGATTTCTAATTCTGGTGGCTGTTCATTATACCACCCGCACGTCCACAGTACCGATTTCTGTTCTGGTGGCTGTTCATTATACCGCCCGCACGTCCATTAGTACCGATTTCTAATTCTGGTGGCTGTTCATTATACCACCCGCACATCCACAGTACCGATTTCTAATTCTGGTGGCTGTTCATTATACCACCCGCACGTCCACGGTACCGATTTCTTAATTCTGGTGGCTGTTCATTATACCACCCGCACATCCGCAGTACCGATTTCTAATTCTGGTGGCTGTTCATTATACCACCCGCATCCGCAGTACCGATTTCCACCCAAAGTCCATAGTAAATTCTGGTGGCTGTTCGTTATACCACCCACACGTCCGATTTAATTTGCAGTCCACAGTACCGATTTCTAATTCTGGTGGCTGTTCATTATACCACCACAGTACCGCACTGGTCCACCAGTACCGATTTCTAATTCTGGTGGCTGTTCATTATACCACCCGCACGTCCACAGTACCGATTTCTAATTCAGTGGCTGTTCATTATACCACCCGCACGTCCACTAATTCAGGTAACATTGATTTCTAATTCTGGTGGCTGTTCATTATACCACCCGCACGTCCACAGTACCGATTTCTAATTCTGGTGGCTGTTCGTTATACCACCCGCACGTCCACAGTACCGGTTTCCTAATTCTGAGTGGCTGTTCATTTATACCACCCGCACGTCCACAGTACCGATTTCTAATTCTGAGTGGCTGTTCATTATACCACCCGCACGTCCACAGTACTGATTTCTAATTCTGAGTGGCTGTTCATTATACCACCCGCACGTCCACAGTACCGATTTCTAATTCTGGTGGCTGTTCATTATACCACCACGCACGTCCACAGTACCGATTTCTAATTCTGAGTGGCTGTTCATTATACCACCCGCACATCCACGAGTACCGATTTCTAATTTGAGTGGCTGTTCATTATACCACCCGCACGTCCACAGTACCGATTTCTAATTCTGGTGGCTGTTCATTATACCCACCCGCACGTCCGCAGTACCGATTTCTAATTCTGGTGGCTGTTCATTATACCACCCGCACGTCCATAGTACCGATTTCTAATTCTGGTGGCTGTTCATTATACCACCCGCGTCCACGGTACCGATTTCTGAACCTGAGTGGCTGTTCATTATACCACCGCACGTCCACAGTACCGTTTCTAATTCTGGTGGCTGTTCATTATACCCGCACGTCCACAGTACCACCTGTTCGCACATCCGCAGTACCGATTTCTAATTCTGAGTGGCTGTTCATTATACCACCCGCACGTCCACAGTACCGATTTCTAATTCTGGTGGCTGTTCGTTATACCACCCGCACATCCACAGTACCGATTTCTAATTCTGAGTGGCTGTTCATTATACCACCCGCACGTCCACAGTACCGATTTCTAATTCTGGAGGCTGTTCATTATACCGCACGTCCACAGTACCGATTTCTAATTCTGGTGGCTGTTTCATTATACCACCCGCACATCCGCAGTACCGATTTCTAATTCTGGTTTGCTATTATACCACCCGCATCCGCGGTACCGATTTCTAATTCTGGTGGCTGTTCATTATACCACCCGCACATCCACAGTACCGATTTCTAATTCTGGTGGCTGTTCATTATACCACCCGCACATCCACAGTACCGATTTCTAATTCTGAGGTGGTTGTTCATTATACCACCCGCACATCCGCAGTACCGATTTCTAATTCTGAGTGGCTGTTCGTTACCACCCGCACGTCCACAGTACCGATTTCCATTATACCACCTGCACGTCCACAGTACCGATTTCTAATTCTGAGTGGCTAATTCATTATACCACCCACACATCCACAGTGTACCGATTTCTAATTTGAGGCTGTTCATTATACCACCGCACATCCACAGTACCGATTTCTAATTCTGAGTGGCTGTTCATTATACCACCCGCACATCCACAGTACCGATTTCTAATTCTGGTGGCTGTTCATTATACCACCCCGCACATCCGCAGTACCGATTTCTAATTCTGAGTGGCTGTTCATTATACCACCCGCACATCCGCTTAGTACGGTTCTAATTCCAGTTATTGTTCATTATACCACCCGCACGTCCACAGTACCGATTTCTAATTCTGAGTGGCTGTTCATTATACCACCCGCACGTCCACAGTACCGATTTCTAATTCACAGGGCTGTTCATTATACCACCCGCACGTCCACAGTACCGATTTCTAATTCTGAGTGGCTGTTCATTATACCACCCGCACGTCCACAGTACCGATTTCTAATTCTGGTGGCTGTTCATTATACCACCCGCACGTCCACAGTACCGATTTCTAATTCTGAGTGGCTGTTCATTATACCACCCACATCCATATTCTAATTCTGAGTGGCTGTTCATTATTATACCACCCGCACGTCCACAGTACCGATTTCAATTCTGGTGGCTGTTCATTATACCACCCGCAATATCCACAGTACCGATTTCTAATTCTGGTGGCTGTTCATTATACCACCCGCACATCCGCAGCAGCAATTGATTTCTAATTCTGAGTGGCTGTTCATTATACCACCGCACGTCCACAGTACCGATTTCTAATTCTGGGGCTGTTCGTTATACCACCCGCACGTCCACAGTACCGATTTCTAATTTCTGAGTGGCTGTTCATTATCCACCCGCACATCCGCAGTAATTGATTTCTAATTCTGGTGGCTGTTCATTATACCACCCACGTCCACAGTACCGATTTCTAATTCTGGTGGCTGTTCATTATACCACCCGCACGTCCACAGTACCGATTTCTAATTCTGGTGGCTGTTCATTATACCACCCGCACGTTCGCAGTACCGTTTCTAATTCTGGTGGCTGTTCATTATACCGCCGCATCCCGTTCTAATTCTGTCCCCGCACGTCCCGTACCGTTTCTGGTTCTGGTGGCTGTTCATTATACCACCCGCACGTCCACAGTACCGATTTCTAATTCTGAGTGGCTGTTCATTATACCACCCGCACATCCGCAGTACCGTTTCTAATTCTTAGTGGCTGTTCATTATACCACCCGCACGTCCACAGTACCGATTTCTAATTCTGAGTGGCTGTTCATTATACCACCCGCACACATCCGCAGTACCGGTTTCTAATTCTGAGTGGCTGTTCACCACCCGCACGTCCACAGTACCGATTTCTAATTCTGGTGGCTGTTCATTATATACCACCCGCGTCCACAGTACCGGTTTCTAATTCTGAGTGGCTGTTCCTTATACCACCCACTGCCCGTCCACAGTACCGATTTCTAATTCTGGTGGCTGTCATTATACACCCGCACATCCGCAGTACCGATTTTCTAATTCTGGTGGCTGTTCATTATACCACCCGCCGTCCACAGTACCGATTTCTAATTCTGGTGGCTGTTCATTATACCACCCGCATCCGATTTCCTGGTACCGATTTCTAATTCTGAATGGCTGTTCATTATACCACCGCACATCCACAGTACCGATTTCTAATTCTGGTGGCTGTTCATTATACCACCGCACATCCACAGTACCGATTTCTAATTCTGGTGGCTGTTCATTATACCACCCGCACATCGCAGTACCGATTTCTACCTGGTGACCCGTCCACAGTACCGATTCTGGTATTTCTAATTTGAGTGGCTGTTCATTATACCACCACCGATTTCTAATTCTGGTCCACCACCCAGTACCGATTTCTAATTCTGGTGGCTGTTCATTATACCACCCGCACGTCCACAGTACCGATTTCTAATTCTGAGTGGCTGTTCATTATACCACCCACATCCGCAGTACCGATTTTTCCAATTCTGAGTGGCTGTTCATTATACCACCCGCACATCCACATGCCGATTTCTAATTCTGGTGGCTGTTCATTATACCACCCGCACATCCACAGTACCGATTTCAATTCTGGTGGCTGTTCATTATACCCGCACACGTCCACAGTACACAATTCTGGTGGCTGTTCAGTTATACCACCACGCGTCCGGTACCGATTTCTAATTCTGAGTGTTCATTATATTACGTCCACAGTACCAATTTCCTAATTCTGGTGGCTGTTCATTATACCGCAGTACCGATTTCTAATTCTGAGTGGCTGTTCATTATACCGCCCGCACATCCACAGTACCGATTTCTAATTCTGGTGTGGCTGTTCATTATACCACCCGCACATCCGCAGTACCGATTTCTAATTCTGGTGGCTGTTCATTGTTCCACCTGCACGTCCACAGTACCGATTTCTAATTCTGGTGGCTGTTCGTTATACCACCCCGCATATCCGCAGTACCGATTTCTAATTCTGAGTGGCTGTTCATTATACCACCGCACATCCGCAGTTCTACCGATTTCTAATTTGAGTGGCTGTTCTGATTGGTATTCACCGCACGTCCACAGTACCGATTTCCTAATTCTGAGTGGCTGTTCATTATACCACCCGTACGTCCACAGTACCGATTTCTAATTCTGGTGGCTGTTCATTATACCACCCGCACGTCCACAGTACCGATTTCTAATTCTGGTGGCTGTTCATTATACCACCCGCACGTCCACAGTACCGATTTCTAATTCTGAGTGGCTGTTCATTATACCACCCGCACGTCCACAGTACCGATTTCCGCCGCATAACCGATTTAATTCTGGTGGCTGTTCATTATACCACCTGGTGGCTGTTCACGTCCACCAGTCCCACCGATTTCTAATTCTGAGTGGCTGTTCATTATACCACCCGCACGTCCACAGTACCGATTTCTAATTCTGAGTGGCTGTTCATTATACCACCCGCACGTCCACAGTACCGATTTCTAATTCTGAGTGGCTGTTCGTTATGCCCGTACCCGCGTCCACAGTACCGATTTCTAATTCTGAGTGGCTGTTCATTATACCACCCGCACGTCCACAGTACCGATTTCTAATTCTGAGTGGCTGTTCATTATACCACCGCACATCCACAGTACCGATTTCTAATTCTGAGTGGCTGTTCATTGCCGCACCCACACCGTCCTGGTGGCGTTCAGTACCGATTTAATTGTTCATTATACCACCCGCACGTCCGCAGTAATTGATTTCTAATTCTGTGGCTGTTCATTATACCACCCCAGCACGTCCACGTGTCCAGTACCGATTTCTAATTCTGAGTGGCTGTTCATTATACCACCGCACATCCGCAGTATGGATTTCTAATTCTGGTGGCTGTTCATTATACCACCGCACGTCCACAGTACCGATTTCTAATTCTGAGTGGCTGTTCATTATACCACCCGCGTCATCCGCAGTACGGATTTCTAATTCTGAGTGGCTGTTCATTATACCACCCGCACGTAACGATTTCTAATTCTGGTGGTTGGTTCATTATACCACCCGCACGTCCACAGTACCGATTTCTAATTCTGGTGGCTGTTCATTATACCACCCGCACGTCCACAGTACCGATTTCTAATCCTGGGTGGCTGTTCATTATACCACCCGCACGTCCACAGTACCGATTTCTAATTCTGGTGGCTGTTCATTATACCACCCGCACGTCCACAAGTGCCGATTTCTAATTCTGAGTGGCTGTTCATTATACCACCCGCACATCCGCAGTACCGATTTAATTCTGGTGGCTGTTCATTATACCACCCGCACGTCCACAGTACCGATTTCTAATTCTGGTGGCTGTTCATTATACCACCCGCACGTCCGTAGTACCGATTTCTAATTCTGAGTGGCTGTTCATTATACCACCCGCACGTCCACAGTACCGATTTCTAATTCTGAGTGGCTGTTCATTATACCACCCGCACGTCCACAGTACCGATTTCTAATTCTGAGTGGCTGTTCATTATACCACCGCACATCCACAGTACCGATTTCTAATTCTGGTGGCTGTTCATTATACCACCCATCCATCCGGTACGATTTCTAATTCTGGTGGCTGTTCATTATACCGCCCGCACGTCCACGGTACCGATTTCTAATTCTGGTGGCTGTTCATTATACCCGCACATCCACAGTACCGATTTCTAATTCTGGTGGTTGTTCCATTATACCACCCGCACGTCCACAGTACCGATTTCTAATTCTGGTGGCTGTTCATTATACCACCCACTTACGTCCACAGTACCGATTTCTAATTCTGAGTGGCTGTTCATTATACCACCCGCAACATCCAGTACCGATTTCTAATTCTGGTGGCTGTTCATTTATACCACCGCACGTCCACGGTACCGTTTCTAATTCTGAGTGGCTGTTCATTATACCACCCGCACGTCCACAGTACCGATTTCTAATTCTGAGGGCTGTTCATTATACCACCCGCACGTCCACAGTACCGATTTCTAATTCTGGTGGCTGTTCATTATACCACCCGCACGTCCACAGTACCGATTTCTAATTATACCATTTACTACCACCCGCGTCCACAGTACCGATTTCTAATTCTGGTGGCTGTTCATTATACCACCCGCACGTCCACCGTACCGATTTCTAATTCTGAGGGCTGTTCATTATACCACCGCACGTCCGCAGTACCGATTTCTAATTCTGAGTGGCTGTTCATTATACCACCCGCCGTCGCAGTACTGATTTCTAATTCTGAGGGCTGTTCCCACCCGCATCCGCAGTACCATTTCTAATTCTGAGTGGCTGTTCATTTATACCACCCGCACGTCCACAGTACCGATTTCTAATTCTGGTGGCTGTTCATTATACCACCCGCACGTCCACAGTACCGATTTTCTAATTTGATGCCACCGTTCATTAAATACCGATTTCTAATTCATCCGTTCAGTTACCACCCGCTACCGATTTCTAATTTTAGTGGCTGTTCATTATACCACCCGCACGTCCACAGTACCGATTTCTAATTCTGGTGGCTGTTCATTATACCACCCGCACGTCCACAGTACCGATTTCTAATTCTGGTGGCTGTTCATTATACCACCCGCACGTCCACAGTACCGATTTCTAATTCTGAGTGGCTGTTCATTATACCACCCGCACCTCCACAGGTACCGATTTCTAATCCTGAGGCTGTTCATTTATACCACCCGCATTCCACAGTACCGTTTCTAATTCTGCTATTATACCACCCGCACGTCCACAGTACCGATTTCTAATTCTGAGTGGCTGTTCATTATACCACCCGCACGTCCACAGTACCGATTTCTAATTCTGAGTGGCTGTTCATTATACCCCACATCCGCAGTACCGATTTCTAATTCTGAGTGGCTGTTCATTATACCACCCGCACGTCCACAGTACCGATTTCTAATTCTGAGTGGCTGTTCATTATACCACCCGCACGTCCACAGTACCGTTTCTAATTCTGGTGGCTGTTCATTATACCACCCACGGTACCGATTTCTAATTCTGGTGGCTGTTCATTACCACCCGTCCGTACCGATTTCTAATTCTGGTGGCTGTTCATTATACCACCCGCACGTCCACAGTACCGATTTCTAATTCTGGTGGCTGTTCATTATACCACCGCACATCCGCAGTACCGATTTCTAATTCTGGAGTGGCTGTTCGTTATACCACCCGCACATCCGCAGTACCGATTTCTAATTCTGGTGGCTGTTCGTTATACCCGCACGTCCACAGTACCGTTTCTAATTCTGGTGGCTTATTTCATTATACCACCCGCACGTCCACAGTACCGATTTCTAATTCTGGAGTGGCTGTTCATTATACCACCACCCGCACGTCCACTGGTGGCCGATTTCCCGCACGTAATTCTGGTGGCTGTTCATTATACCACCCGCATCCACAGTGCCGATTTCTAATTCTGGTGGCTGTTCATTATACCACCGCACGTCCACAGTACCGTTCTAATTTCTAATTATACCACCCGCAGGTACCGATTTCTAATTCTGGTGGCTGTTCGTTATACCACCCGCATACCGGTACCGACTAATTCTGGTGGCTGCACATCCGCAGTACTGATTCTAATTCTGAGGCTGTTCATTATACCACCCGCCCCACAGCACGTCCACAGTACCGATTTCTAATTCTGAGTGGCTGTTCATTATACCACCCACGTCCACAGTACCGATTTTCTAATTCTGAGTGGCTGTTCATTATACCACCCGCACGTCCACAGTACCGATTTCTAATTCTGAGTGGCTGTTCATTATACCACCCGCACGTCCACAGTACCGATTTCTAATTCTGGTGGCTGTTCATTATACCACATCCGCAGTACCGATTTCTAATTCTGGTGGCTGTTCATTATACCACCCGCACATCCACAGTACCGATTTCTAATTCTGAGTGGCTGTTCATTATACCACCCGCACGTCCGCAGTACCGATTTCTAATTCTGAGTGGCTGTTCATTATACCACCCGCACGTCCACAGTACCGATTTCTAATTCTGAGTGGCCATTATACCACCCGCACGTCCACAGTACCGATTTCTAATTCTGAGTGGCTGTTCATTTATACCACCGCACGTCCACAGTACCGATTTCTAATTCTGAGTGGCTGTTCATTATACCACCCGCACGTCCACAGTACCGATTTCTAATTCTGAGTGGCTGTTCATTATACCACCCGTACACAGTACCGATTCACTGTCCATTATACCACCCGCACATCCACAGTACCGATTTCTAATTTGAGTGGCTGTTCATTATACCACCCGCACGTCCACAGTACCGATTTCTAATTCTGGTGGCTGTTCATTATACCACCCGCACGTCCAATACCGATTTCTAATTCTGAGTGGCTGTTCATTATACCCGCACCCGCACGTCCATTATACCACCCGCAGTACCGATTTCTAATTCTGAGTGGCTGTTCATTATACCACCCGCACGTCCACAGTACCACTGAGTGGCTGTTCATTATACCACCCGCACGTCCATTAGTACCGATTTCTAATTCTGAGTGGCTGTTCATTATACCACCCGCACGTCCACAGTACCTAATTCTGGTGGCTGTTCATTATACCACCCACGTCCACAGTACCGATTTCTAATTCTGAGTGGCTGTTCATTATACCACCGCACGTCCGCAGTACCGATTTTCTAATTCTGAGTGGCTGTTCATTATACCACCCGCACGTCCACAGTACCGATTTCTAATTCTCAGTGGCTGTTCATTATACCACCCGCATCCGCAGTACCGATTTCTAATTCTGGTGGCTGTTCATTATACCCACCCGCACGTCCAATAGTACCGATTTCCCTGGTCTGGTGGCTGTTCATTTATACCACCCGCACGTCCACAGTACCGATTTCTAATTCTGGTGGCTGTTCTTTATACCACCCGCACGTCCACAGTACCGATTTCTAATTCTGGTGGCTGTTCATTATACCACCCGCACGTCCACAGTACCGATTTCTAATTCTGGTGGCTGTTCATTATACCACCCGCACTTCCACAGTACCCGATTTCTAATTCTGGTGGCTGTTCGTTATACCACCCGCACATCCACAGTACCGATTTCTAATTCTGAGTGGCTGTTCATTATACCACCGCACATCCGCAGTACCGATTTCTAATTCTGAGTGGCTGTTCATTATACCACCCGCACGTCCACAGTACCGATTTCTAATTCTGGTGGCTGTTCATTATACCACCCGTACCGATTTCCCCGTGGCTGTTCACGGTACCGATTTCCTAATTCTGGTGGCTGTTCATTATACCACCCGCACGTCCACAGTACCGATTTCTAATTCTGAGTGGCTGTTCATTATACCACCCGCACGTCCACAGTAATTGATTTCTAATTCTGGTGGCTGTTCATTATACCACCCGCACGTCCACAGTTTCTAACCGATTTTCTAATTCTGAGTGGTTTTAATTCTGGTGGCTGTTCATACCACCCGCACGTCCGATTTCAGTACTGATTGTTCAATTCCGCACGTGAGTGGCTGTTTGCATTTATACCACCCGCACGTCCACAGTACCGATTTCTAATTCTGGTGGCTGTTCATTATACCACCTGCACGTCCACAGTACCGATTTTCTAATTCTGAGTGGCTGTTCATTATACCACCCGCACGTCCACAGTACCGATTTCTAATTCTGAGTGGCTGTTCATTATACCACCCGTACGTCCACAGTACCGATTTCCTAATTCTGAGTGGCTGTTCATTATACCACCCGTCTGGTCCGCAGTACCGACATTATACCAGGCCGTTCCACAGTACAATTCTGGTACCTGTTTATTTATACCACCCGTACGTCCACAGTACCGATTTCTAATTCTGGTGGCTGTTCATTATACCACCCGCACGTCCACAGTACCGATTTCTAATTCTGGTGGCTGTTCATTATACCACCCGCACGTCCACAGTACCGATTTCTAATTCGGTGGCTGTTCATTATACCACCCGCACGTCCGCAGTACCGATTTCTAATTCTGGTGGCTGTTCATTTCATTCCGCAGTATACCACCACCGCACGTCCACAGTACCGATTTCTAATTCTGTTCGTTATATACCACCTGCACGTCCACAGGCTTCTGTTTCATTATACCACCCGCACATCCGCAGTACCGTTTCTAATTCATGAATGTCCATGGCTGTTCATTATACCACCCGCACGTCCACAGTACCGATTTCTAATTCTGAGGCTTCATTATACCACCCGCACGTCCATAGGCTAATTCTGTTCATTATACCACCCGCACGTCCACAGTACCGATTTCTAATTCTGAGTGGCTTGTTCATTATACCACCCGCACGTCCACAGTACCGATTTCTAATTCTGAGTGGCTGTTCATTATACCACCCGCACATCCACAGTGCCGATTTCTAATTCTGGTGGCTGTTCGTCCACCCGCACGTCCACGTACCGATTTCTTCTGGTGGCTGTTCGTTCTGGTGGCTGTTCATTGTGGTGGCTGTTCATTATACCACCCGCACATCCACAGTACCGATTTCTAATTCTGGTGGCTGTTCATTATACCACCCGCACGTCCACAGTACCGATTTCTAATTCTGAGTGGCTGTTCATTATACCACCCGCACGTCCACAGTACCGATTTCTAATTCTGGTGGCTGTTCATTATACCACCCACGTCCACAGTACCGTCCTGAGTGGCTGTTTCATTATACCACCCAGTACCCGATTTCTAATTCTGGTGGCTGTTCATTATACCACCCCATCCGCAGTACCGATTTCTAATTCTGGTGGCTGTTCATTATACCACCCGCACGTCCACAGTACCGATTTCTAATTCTGGTGGCTGTTCATTATACCACCGCACGTCCACAGTACCGATTTCCCTAATTCTGGTGGCTGTTCATTATACCACCCGCACACCACAGTACCGATTTCTAATTCTGAGTGGCTGTTCATTATACCACCCTCACATCCACAGTACCGATTTCTAATTCTGAGTGGCTGTTCATTATACCACCCGCACGTCCACAGTACCGATTTCTAATTCTGGTGGCTGTTCATTATACCACCCACACGTCCACAGTACCGATTTCCGATTTCCATAATTCTACCGGGTGGCTGTTCATTATACCACCCGCACGTCCGCAGTACCGATTTCTAATTCTGAGTGGCTGTTCATTATACCACCCGCACGTCCACAGTACCGATTTCTAATTCTGAGTGGCTGTTCATTATACCACCCGCACGTCCGCAGTACCGATTTCTAATTCTGGTGGCTGTTCATTATACCACCCGCACATCCGGTGGCTGTTCATTATACCACCCGCACGTCCACAGTACCGATTTCTAATTCTGGTGGCTGTTCATTATACCACCCGCACGTCCGCAGTACCGATTTCTAATTCTGAGTGGCTGTTCATTATACCACCCGCACGTCCGCAGTACCGATTTCTAATTCTGAGGGCTGTTCATTATACCACCCGCACATCCACGGTACCGATTTCTAATTCTGAGTGGCTGTTCATTATACCACCCGCACATCCACGGTACCGATTTCTAATTCTGAGTGGCTGTTCATTATACCACCCGCACGTCCGCAGTACCGATTTCTAATTCTGAGTGGCTGTTCATTATACCACCCACAGTACACCGTTTCTACATCCGGTCCAGTACCGATTTCTAATTCTGTTCAGTGGCCACAGTGTTTCATTTATACCACCCGGTCCACAGTGTTCATTTTGAGTGGCTACCCGCACATCCACAGTACCGATTTCTAATTCTGAGTGGCTGTTCATTATACCACCCGCACGTCCGTAGTACCGATTTCTAATTCTGAGTGGCTGTTCATTATACCAATTCGCACGTCCACCGATTTCTAATTCTGAGTGGCTGTTCATTTACCACCCGCATCCATAATTCTGAGTGGCTGTTCATTATACCACCCGCACATCCGCAGTACCGATTTCTAATTCTGATTATACCACCACCCGCACGTCCGCAGTACCGATTTCTAATTCTGAGTGGCTGTTCATTATACCACCCGCACATCCGCAGTACCGATTTCTAATTCTGAGTGGCTGTTCATTATACCACCCGCACATCCACATACAGTAATTCTGATTTTCTAATTTGAGTGGCTGTTCATTATACCACCCGCACGTCCGCAGTACCGATTTCTAATTCTGAGTGGCTGTTCATTATACCACCCGCACGTCCGCAGTACCGATTTCTAATTCTGAGTGGCTGTTCATTATACCACCCGCACATCCGCAGTACCGATTTCTAATTCTGAGTGGCTGTTCATTATCCACCACCCTGCACATCCGCAGTACCGATTTCTAATTCTGAGTGGCTGTTCATTATACCACCCGCACATCCGCAGTACCGATTTCTAATTCTGAGTGGCTGTTCATTATACCACCCGCACATCCGCAGTACCGATTTCTAATTCTGAGTGGCTGTTCATTATACCACCCGCACATCCGCACGTACCGATTTCTAATTCTGGTGGCTGTTCATTATACCACCCGCACGTCCGCAGTACCGATTTCTAATTCTGAGTGGCTGTTCATTATACCACCCGCACATCCACAGTACCGATTTCTAATTCTGAGTGGCTGTTCATTATACCACCCGCACATCCGCAGTACCGATTTCTAATTCTGAGTGGCTGTTCATTATACCACCCGCACATCCGCAGTACCGATTTCTAATTCTGATGGCTGTTCATTAACCACCCACATCCGCAGTACCGATTTCTAATTCTGAGTGGCTGTTCATTATACCACCCGCACATCCGTTCATTATACTGTTCATTATACCCGCACATCCGCAGTTCTGAGGCTGTTCATTATACCGATTTCTAATTCTGAGTGGCTGTTCATTATACCACCCGCACATCCGCAGTACCGATTTCTAATTCTGAGTGGCTGTTCATTATACCACCCGCACATCCGCAGTACCGATTTCTAATTCTGAGTGGCTGTTCATTATACCACCCGCACATCCGCAGTACCGATTTCATTAATTCCGCAGTGATTTCTAATTCTGTGGCTGTTCATTATACCACCCGCACATCCGCAGTACCGATTTCTAATTCTGGTGGCTGTTCATTATACCACCCGCACATCCGCAGTACTAATTCTGATTTTCATTAATTACCGATTTCTAATTCTGGTGGCGATTTCTCCGCAATTCTGGTGGCTGTTCATTATACCACCCGCACATCCGCAGTACCGATTTCGATTTTCTTTAATCCGCAGTACCGATTTCTGAGTGGCTGTTCATTATACCACCCGCACATCCGCAGTACATCCACGATTTCTAATTCTGGTGGCTGTTCATTATACCACCCGCATCCGCAGTACCGATTTCTAATTCTGAGTGGCTGTTCATTATACCACCCGCACATCCGCAGTACCGATTTCTAATTCTGGTGGCTGTTCATTATACCACCCGCACATCCGCAGTACCGATTTCTAATTCTGAGTGGCTGTTCATTATACCACCCGCACATCCGCAGTACCGATTTCTACCTGTTCATTATACCACCCACATCCGCAGTACCGATTTCTAATTCTGTGGCTGTTCATTATACCACCCGCACATCCGCAGTACCGATTTCTAATTCTGGTGGCTGTTCATTATACCACCCGCACATCCGCAGTACCGATTTCTAATTCTGAGTGGCTGTTCATTATACCACCCGCACATCCGCAGTACCGATTTCTAATTCTGAGTGGCTGTTCATTATACCACCCGCACATCCGCAGTACCGATTTCTAATTCTGTTCATTATACCACCTGGCTGTTCATTATACCACCCCGCACATCCGCAGTACCGATTTCTAATTCTGAGTGGCTGTTCATTATACCACCCGCACATCCGCAGTACCGATTTCTAATTCTGGTGGCTGTTCATTATACCACCCGCACATCCGCAGTACCGATTTCTAATTCTGAGTGGCTGTTCATTATACCACCCGCACATCCGCAGTACCGATTTCTAATTCTGAGTGGCTGTTCATTATACCACCCGCACATCCAGTACCGATTTCTAATTCTGACTGTTCATTATACCACCCGCATTTCTAATTCTGAGTGGCTGTTCATTATACCGCACCCGCACATCCGCGATTTCTAATTCTGAGTGGCTGTTCATTATACCACCCGCACATCCGCAGTACCGATTTCTAATTCTGAGTGGCTGTTCATTATACCACCCGCACATCCGCAGTACCGATTTCTAATTCTGAGTGGCTGTTCATTATACCACCCGCACATCCGCAGTACCGATTTCTAATTCTGAGTGGCTGTTCATTATACCACCCGCACATCCGCAGTACCGATTTCTAATTCTGAGTGGCTGTTCATTATACCACCCACATCCGCATCCGCATTATACCACCCATCCGCAGTACCGATTTCTAATTTGAGTGGCTGTTCATTATACCACCCGCACATCCGCAACCGATTTCTAATTCTGAGTGGCTGTTCATTATACCACCCGCACATCCGCAGTACCGATTTCTAATTCTGTTCATTATACCACCCGTCCGGCTGTTCATTAGTGGCTGTTCACCACCCGCACATCCGCAGTACCGATTTCTAATTCTGAGTGGCTGTTCATTATACCACCCGCACATCCGCAGTACCGATTTCTAATTCTGAGTGGCTGTTCATTATACCACCCGCACATCCGCAGTACCGATTTCTAATTCTGAGTGGCTGTTCATTATACCACCCGCACATCCGCAGTACCGATTTCGAGTTGTTCATTATACCACCCGCAATCCGCCGCAATTCTGGTGGCTGTTCTTATACCACCCGCACATCCACAGTACCGATTTCTAATTCTGAGTGGCTGTTCATTATACCACCCGCACATCCGCAGTACCGATTTCTAATTCTGAGTGGCTGTTCATTATACCACCCGCACATCCGCAGTACGGATTTCTAATTCTGAGTGGCTGTTCATTATACCACCCGCACATCCGCAGTACCGATTTCTAATTCTGAGTGGCTGTTCATTATACCACCCGCACATCCGCAGTACCGATTTCTAATTCTGAGTGGCTGTTCATTATACCACCCGCACATCCACAGTACCGATTTCTAATTCTGAGTGGCTGTTCATTATACCACCCGCACATCCACAGTACCGATTCTCCGCAGTTTGCTTTCTGACTTTAAAAAACAACATACCGATTTCTAACTTTGTTCATAATGTATTACATCCACAGATTTGCATTTGCTTAAAACAGAAGAACGTAAATAATGTATTAATTTCATTGCAAAACAGAAGACGTATGTAATAAAGTAGGTACTGACGTGAGATTGCTGGAAAATGATGACAACGGTCTCAAACTTGCCGAAAACAAAATGTTATCGTCAAAATGTTTATGTTACTATTAAAAGGAAAGAAGAAAATAATTTTTAATTATTTTTTAAAATTTGTCTGTCTTTATTAGAAGATTCTAACCTTTGATTGAAAAACCTTGTTTCTCTTCATCAATAGAACTACTAGTAAATAATATAGCAAATTATTTGTGCATATTTTTATGACAGACATTAATTTTGAAAATCTTGCAAAAATAAAAATAATTGTCGAATTTCAATGAAACTTTCAGAAACTATTCACAAATGATGGAAATTATTATAAATATGTTCTTTTTTTAAAGTCATGGTAATTTTTTTATATTTATTCTTCCCCCACCAACTAATTTTATAAAAACTCTTGAAATTCAAATGTTTACATTTTTAGTGATTAATTAGTTAAAAGCACGAGGCTTTATGGAAAGTAAATCATGTTTTGTTTTTTGGGGTTTTTTTTAGTTGACCCCCTCTACTTTAAAATCAGCTCTGAATTGTAACATACAAAACTCAATAAAACAAAGATATTATTTAATTTCAAAAGCTTTTAGTTCATTTTACTTGTTTTTATGAATATGGATAATATTGTCTGAAAGCAAAAAAAACGTTTTTGATGAAAAATAAATGTTTGCAATAATTATTTGTTATTTCTTAAATTATTTTATTTTTTTACATTAACTTACGGTGGACTCAACAGATATTTTTTTACTGGTTTCGTTGGCGCGATATATATTTTCCTATTTATCTGTTTCTATGAACTAACTAAATGTTTTATTGTTTATCAGTTACGATGGACTAGTAGATTTTTTACCGGTTATGGTTGATTCGCTAGATATTTTCTCTTTTATCGGTTAGATTGACTCGTTTAAATTTTTATACGTTTACTATGGACTAGCTCAACTAACTCTCTGTATCTTGGATTCCATTTACATTAACAATAAGAATAATATGTCATTTTTGTATTCATTAATTTACATTTTTTTAAACATTATATTTTTTAAATTTGCTGAAGTCATTTTCCAATATATTTTATTTTTAAATATCGACTCTTAACAAAAGTTTTAATATACGTTTTTATGAACCCGTTATTCTTTCGCATTTGTTAAGGTGTGTCACGCGCAATAAGATTATTTTGCTATAAGGTGCCTGTGGTATTTCGTATTTACTTTCATAATATTGAGTAGTGCTGATATAAGCTATATTTCGCCATCTTGTCCTTTTCAATACATCCAACTCATGAATACTAAACAATTCCTCTTACATTCCTGTTATCAAATAAACTCAAAGTTGTGATTAGACTGATTTTGATAATGTAAAATCAAGCAGGAAAAGCAAAATATAAAAAAATAATATATTGTTACTTGAATTTAGAAAATAAAACAACAAAGTCAATGTATTGAAATTATAATCAATTTTGTTTGAAAATTTATCGTCTATTTTCTTCCTCCCTGAATATAAACAAATTGATCTAAGAAAAAAATTATATTAATACATATATTTTTTTTTTACTTTTTATTTGTTTACTTTCTTCATGTATAAAATAAACAAATAAAAAGTCCATAAACTTTGCTGGGGGCTTTTTTGTTCTCATAGGGAGATTTTATGGTGTTGGTGTCTGGTCCAGTAGAGTCTGTACCTGCAACTGTATGGGCGAGATATACTGCATTGGAGTATTACTGTTTGCTATGCGTCAGAGCTCATATAAGATAGTGTTGTTGAATCATTTTGGGGCCTCTTGAGCTGTCAAGCTGAAAGTAACTCGTCTCTATATTGAATAGTTCCTCTAAGTGTCGTCTGTTGCATTTAAGCTGTGCATTTTGATGATGTAACTACGTGGTTCTGTACATTTATCTACAACTGTCGTTGGTTCTTATGTGCTGTTTTCATGAAGACATACATCTATAACCAATCCAGAAATGTCTTTTGCGTTCCTGTTGTAATATGGTAGCTGTTTCTTTGGCTGGATGTGAATTCCCATTCAGTGGCAAAATTGTGGCGTGCATGTGAGACAAAATACATGGCATTGTCTGTATAAACGCGTTCTGGGATACCATAAACAGCAAAAATTACTTTGATTTATTCAATGCAGTTTGAACTAGTGACGTTCTTCATCGTCATGATGAATTTTGCTGTATTGGTCAGCAACGAGTAAAATTGTTGACCACTGAAGTCAAACATGTCTGATGCAATATATTGAAATTATCTGGTTGGTGTTCTTTGATGATCATCGTCTGTTTAATATTTTCTTTGCTGTTCATTGCTTAACACGATCTTTACTAGTATTTCAATGTCTCTGTTCATACCTCCCTCCAATGAACAATATTTCTTGCTTTGAGTTTACATTTTCCAATTCTTTGATGTGAATAATGAATCCTATGGGGAATGTTATTTTGCACAATTTTTGGTATGACTATGCATTCACCTTTAGTCACTAATCCATATTGTACTGTTAAACATACTTTCAATGACCATTAATTTCTTATAAGTTTGTGTACACCTTCACGCCCTCTGGCCATTTATTTATTATCACTTCTTTTAGTATTTTCAATCCTTCATGTACGTCTGTATTTTCTTATAAATATATTTGTTTCTGCACTGGTATAACATCCTTATGTATTGTAATATCTAGTTCAGTTTTTTCACCTTATGACGGTTGTAATATTGATAAATAATCTGGAAGTCTCATTGCTTTGTCTGGTTTGTATATGATTTGAGCGTAATATGGATGTAGCCTTAACAACATTCTTTGCAGTCTTGGAGGCGTCTGAGCAATGCTTTTGTTCTGTATATATTTCCAAAGGTTTGTGGTTCACTTCAATTGAGAATTCTTTCCCATATTCATGTGTTAACATGCAAACACCGCTGCAAGTCGCCCTCTTTCTATATTTGCATATCTTGATTTGTCACCAGTCAGTCTCTTGCTAGCAAATGCAATAATCTTACTATCATTGATTAATTGTTGCACTTAGAGTAATATACTTGAATAACTCTCTTTGCTTTAGCTTTAAAGTTAGCTAGGAAGAGGTTTTCATGAATATAGTCTTTTCAGTTTTTGAAAAGCTTTATCGTGTGTGTTATTCCATTGATATTCGGTATCTTTCTTGAATGGTGATCTCAATGGAACTGTTTTAGTACTAAGTTCTGATATGAAAGGGCTTAGGTATTGAATCATAGTTAGAAATCGCTGAAGTTCTTGTTGGTTTGTAGGTACAGGTTTTTATTTGATTTTGTCGCATTTTTCTGAATCTGGATGAGAGCTGTTCTAATCCCAAATAAGAACATAACATTTTATCTGTTTTTTCTCTTTGAATTTATCTTTCATAAAAACTAGATCTTATCTTCTGACTTTATCCGTTGTTTTTCTCATCAACTCATATTTTACTCATGTTCTTATTAATTGTTTTGCAATATATTTAGATATCATACTCCAATATTTCCTGCACAGCCTTGTAGTATTTGCTCCATTTTTGTTGATATATGTCCGAAGAAGGTAACTAAACAAATGCCCGAAGGACAACTGCCCAGCGGATAATTGCCCAACTGACGAAAGGGCAAGTATCAAAGTATAATTCAGTGCAATAGCAGTTTTCCTTGTGTTACAAATTGAAAAATACAACCAATTTTTTGAAGTGAGAGAGAGAAATTTTCATTCTTCACTTCTGATCTTCATTGGCAGTTATTTGTCTTACTAAAAAGTAAGTTTCAATAACTTTAAACCTTTGATGCATTCTTTAAGATTTCGATGGTTTTTGTTACTGTAATAATAATAATGTTTCATTAATAATAATGTTAACAATGATGCAAATAGTAATAATAATCTTAAATACTGATTAAGAAAGCAATAATGAAACTAATAATAAGAATGATTTTATATTAAACAAACCAACTCTTGCAGACTCACGACATAATTTTCGTTCTCAAAAATATCTTGTATTCGACAAATAATAACTTTCATCTCGGCACAGATTTTTCATCCTCCTTCATGAGAAGAGGGATGGAACGGTTAGCTATCATCTATGACTTTCCCTTTAGAATAACAGCAAAAATATCTAAATATTCTACATATATATAAACATCCAGCATTTTTCCGTCTAGCAGTTGTCCTTATCGGGCAGTTGTCCGTCGGCCTTTTATCAGTCCGGAAGTTATCCATCGGTCAGTTGTTCTTCGGGACACTTTTAAGGACCTGTAACTACTAAAAGGTTTATTAAAACATGTAAGCAAACTTGATTCTTTATCAAGGTGTATTATCCAGTGTCTATATTTTGCATCTAACTTTGTAACATATTTAGCACCAGCTAGTTTATGAGAAATTTCCTCAAAGCTTGGAGTTTTGCAGGAAGTTCTTTTAATACATTTGTTTAACGGTTTTAAATCCAAGACTATGCGTAATTCATCATTTTTCTTTTTGCTACATGCAATTGCATTTATTCATTCAATCTTTTAGTTCATCACATCAATATCATCCATTTTGTCTCGTCATTTCATCTTTCACGTGTACTAGATATTTTCACAAAGGTTGGGCTACTGGTGTCGCATTTCCAACAATATATCTTGTTTGTGTTATGAAGTAGAGTAATCTCTGGAATAGACGTTGTCTGCTCGACTGGCATTCGCCTTGGCGTTCCGCTTTTATAGTAGTAACTCATTTATATACTAGACCTCCCTGAACCAAAATGACCTTATGTCCTTTGTTGATCTTTGACGTCTTCTAATTATTCTTTGGAATCTAAACTGTTTTTTTCTTGGCGGGTATCTTGATTTCTTCTTATAGGGAATCTAGTTCTGGGTTCATTTTCCTCTTCCGATTCCACATCAGATTTCTGGTCATTATCATCCATAGATTCTTCAGTTTCACTACTGGATTCATTAGTCCCCTCCTTCATGTAATTCTTCGTCCATATCCTTGGGTTCCATTCTGCTTCTGAATTGATCCACATTAAGCCAGTACATTTTGTCCAGTATTGCTGTATTGTGTTCTTTCTCTACTACAAAGTTCGCCTTCTCTAGATTCTTTGTCTTTTTATAACATCCACTTTCACTTGTTGAAAATGACATTATTATGGGAGCTCTGTTTACTCATTAATGCGGAGGGACTTTGTAGTCTGATGGCATGTGGAATTGTCCTATAGCTTAACAGTAATCTTGGTAAGTAACTCTCTATATTATCATTAGATGGGGGGGGGAATGCTTTTAGTCTCATTTTCACAGTTTGTACTATTCTTTCTGCAATTCCATTCGATTGTGAGTAGTAGGGTGATGGACGGGACGCATCCAATACGCCACGAGAACAGATTTCCTTGCAAAATTCTGGCGCGTTATCTGAGTTTTAGGCACCCCATTCCTTGAAATATTAATATTCTTCATATTTGTTTTACAGTGGTGGCTTTTCTGGCTTAATATGGGCATGACCTATGTGTCCCCTAGCCCATGGTTCTTTTTCTTTATGAGAGAATTTTGTTTTGCCGAAAGTATTTTTTTTTTATTTTAGTACATTGTGGGTATCTTTTTACATGGTCTTCTGCATCCCGGGAATATACTAGTCACCACGCTTGTAATTTCGTTTGTGTCACTGTTATACCACAATGTACATAATTGTGTACACCTTTTATTACTTCTTTTCTTAAAATTTGTGAGTGTATTATAATATCTCTGTTACATATTATGGCTTTCCCTACAGTTAACTTATGCCTTGATTCTTTGTCGGGTTTTTCTACCATTGAACAAAAGTTCAATATGTTTCTTTTTATTCTGTCTGAAATTCTACTTAACAGTGAATCTTGTATGGTTTCCATTCTGAGATGATTTACGGGTAGCACGTCCGTTTCAACCAAGTGCAATATTTTATCTTCTGAATCTTTAGACGTTTCTAATTTTCTACTGTTGAAATTTAATCTGGATAGTGCATCCACCTGTGGAATAGTGTTTCCCTTTACGTATATTATGTAGAAATCAAAGGCCATGAGTTTTAAAATTCTAGAAGATGTGACTTTTGGTAATTCCTTTCTGTGGTTAAATGTAAGCTCTAAAGGTTTGTGATTTCACTTTAAAAAAAATTTTCGTCCTAGCAAAACATTTCGAGCTCTTTCTGTGCTCCATACTATTACCAACGCTTCTTTCTCAATATTTGAGTAATTAGCATCAGCTGACGTTAATTCTCTCGACGGGTACATTATTAGATGACTTTCTTCTGTTAAAATTGCGGCTGTAGTATGTTCATCTACATCCGTAGTCAATGTCACTTCTTTTTTTTCTTTTTTTATAATCAAAGATGTTTACGATCGGTGTCTTATTCGTGCCATTTTTAAGTTTTCAAAAGCTATATTTTGCCTTTGAGTCCATTTAAATTCTGTATTTTTTTCCTTAATTCTGCAAATGGTTCTATTAGGTCGCTGTATCTAGGTAGATATTTGCTATAAAAATTGGTCAATTTCAAAATGGATTCTAATTTATCTTTTATTTTTTGGTGTAGATACTTCCGATATTTTATTTATCAGTTTATTGTCTATTGAAATTCCTTCTTTAAATATTTGGTATCCCAAATAAGATACTTTGTCGCAATTTAGCTCACATTTAGCTCTATTTATCGTCATACCAGTATGGTTTTAATTTGTTTAAAAGTTGTTAAGTTTTTATATAATTCTTCACTGTAGGCACTATATCATCTTGGTATATTAATTATATCTTTTACCCCCTCCGACAGAACTTTTTCAGTTACCTTTTGGAAAATACGGCTTGAAGTCTTAAGTCCAAATGGAAGACGATTCCATCTTAGTAAGCCTACCGGAGTATTAATTGTAGAGACTTCTTTAAATATTCTGTCAATTTCTATTTCGTTACATGCCGATTTCAGATCAATCTTGGCAAAGTATTTAATTTCTGCTAATTCATGACTTGCCGTTTCTATGTTAGGTAAAGGGAATGAATCAGAGCATATCTGATGATTCACACCTACTTTGTAATCACCACATATCCTTAAATCGCAATTGGGCTTTCGTATCGCATCAATTGGTGAAGCCTAACTGTTACCACCTTGGGTAACTTGTTCTACCATTTGTTTTTTTAGTTTTGCAGCTACCATGGGAAGAATGGGAATTGGTATTTTTCGATATACAAAATAGATCGGGTGATTATTTTCTTTTAGATATAAAGCGAGTATTCACTCGCTTTATATCCTTTTCATAGTCCTATGACAGATTCCACTGATTTTATACAGTTTATTAATTTCACCGTATCCACTTTTAAAGCATCTATTCGCAGGAGTCTATGATTTTTTGTGCATTCTACAACAGTGATGGGAATAATCTGAAAAAGCTTTTATTTTCTCAAAAGTTCCTTCAAAGGAGCTTAGAGTTTTCATGACAGATCCATCAATTTGTTTTAAATTAAGATTACTTTTTCTTAAAATGATTTTACCCATTTTTTTTCCAAAAACACCTTGGATCAAGGTAACATCGCTTCCCGTGTCAATCTGCAGGGAAAAGATTATACCATTCAGTTTTACTGTCTCTCTACATTTTGCTGCTGTTCTTATCGAATATACTTCTGTATTTTCAGTATGAGGGTTTATATTTTCTACCCTTTCTATTTTTGTATGTACACACAGATTGGAAATAGTCTATTCTTTTTACAGTTTAAACATAATTTTCCTAAGGCTGGACATTTGTTTTTGTTTCTTTTGTGTTATTTGTCTCAATATGTACTCTTAATTAGGATTTCAGTTGTGCTGTATGATCCCACATTGTTTTTAGAATTATTAAATTCATTAATTAATTCTGCAGGAATTGTAAGCTTGCTTCTAAATTAATATCATTCGCTTGTAGCCGTTCTACGCTCTTATGTTTGTATGTAACGTTATACATACCTTCAATTAATAGAAGGACAATTATTCTTCTATGGACATTTCTCTCGAACCCAGTTTTTCAAATTTGCAATATCTTGATGCTTCCGCCAATCTATGTAAATATTACATTATGGTTTCATTTGGGTTCTGTCTACTTTCCAGAAATTTTGTTCTCTCTTCAATAACCAGTTTTCTTTTTCTTTTTTTTTTTCTTTTTTTTTTTTTTGTCGCATGTTTCTTTTTATAATGGTCGAAATTTCCTCATATGTTAAGTCTTCCAGTATTTTGAGGTACACCATAATGGCTTCACGTCATGCTGAAATCAAAAATAAATACATTCTCCCTTCCGGTGGCTTTCTTATCTTTCAGTTTCTTTACCTTAGCCAGCGCTGCGAAACATCTAATCCAAGTTTCTACGTGCTCCGGTTCATCCAACCCGGTTAGGGAACCCATCAGCGACGCCATATTGGTATGATAAAGAGTAATCTCTGGAATAGACGTTTTCAGGTCGACAGATGGTAACTCAACTGGCATTTGCTGTGGCATTCTACTTTTATTTCATTTACATACAATACGACAGTTTGTTTCCCTACCTAGAAATATATCAGGTTCTTCATTTCTAAGGTCCTCTATTCTTTGCAGTTTTTTTTTTCTCGTATCTACTGGTGCTATACAATAGTTAATTTGTACCAAACCGAAATTTATATTTATATTTATGGTACGTCTTAATTGCTGTGTCACTCTTGGGCACAAACATACTGTGGTGTTTTGGTCAGTTTGTTCGGTTTTGACACTTATTGGTCTATCATTACTTTTATTAATATACTGGGGGTACATTTATTGGTCTATCATTACTTTTATTCATATACTGGGGGTACATTTATTGGTCTATCATTACTTTTATTAATATACTGGGGGTACATTTATTGGTCTATCATTACTTTTTATTAATATACTGGGGGGTACATTTATTGGTACATTTATTGGTCTATCATTACTTTTATTAATATACTGGGGTACATTTATTGGTCATTTATTTTATTAATATACTGGTCTATTGGTCATTATTTTTTATTCATATACTGGGGGTACATTTATTGGTCTATCATTACTTTTATTCATATACTGGGGGTACATTTATTGGTCTATCATTACTTTTATTAATATACTGGGGGTACATTTATTGGTCTATCATTACTTTTATTCATATACTGGGGGTACATTTATTGGTCTATCATTTTTTATTAATATTACATAATGGGGTACATTTATTGGTCTATCTTTTATTCATATACTACTTTTATTAATATATTAATATACTGGGGTACATTTATTGGTCTATCACATTTATTGGTCTTTATCATTACTTTTATTAATATACTGGGGGTACATTTATTGGTCTATCATTACTTTTATTAATATACTGGGGTACATTTATTGGTCTATCATTACTTTTATTAATATACTGGGGGGTACATTTATTGGTCTATCATTACTTTATTAATATACTGGGGTACATTTATTGGTCTATCATTACTTTTATTAATATACTGGGGTATTTATTGGTCTATCATTAATTTTATTAATATACTGGGGTACATTTATTGGTCTATCATTACTTTTATTAATATACTGGGGGTACATTTATTGGTCTATCATTACTTTTATTAATATACTGGGGGTACATTTATTGGTCTATCATTACTTTTATTAATATACTGGGGGTACATTTATTGGTCTATCATTACTTTTATTAATATACTGGGGGTACATTTTTTGATAAATTTTAAGTGGTAATATATTTCCGTTAGCTCCAGTGTCTACTTTCATTTTTATGTTGTGCTTTTTACGAAATAAATCTTGATAATCTATAATAAGAACTGTTTCTTTGCTGTTATTGCAATTAAACATGTTTCGTTTTTTATAATGTTCAAATATAGATCTTCTTCCTCTTCGTCTGGGTCATATCCTGTTTTGTAAGTGGTTTTCACATTTTTCTATATTTCTGTGTCGGCGAATCTATATGGACTTTGTTTTCTAGATTTTTGTTCTAGATCTATACCGATAATAATTCTTGTTCCATATGGACCATGGTTTCTGTTTTGGATATTTTAGAAAGGCAACGTTTTTTTTTTCGAAATGGTGAAACTAGCTCTCTCCAAAAATGTTTTACAAATGAGCATACCATGATGAAAAAACAAACAAACGATAAAAACAAAACTTTATCATATTTATGTTAGGAAGAGGAAAGCTAAATTAATTTTTTTATTATTTTATTAAAATTGTTATTCCTTTCTAGCACGGTTGGGCCATAGATTTGTATGGGAAATTTACCGTCTTTGTGCGGTAAAAAAACACATTGTTTTGTGAATTCTTGCAAAAATCAAATAATTGTCAGATTGAAATAACATTTTCAGGACCTTTCACAAATGAATGAAATTAATTTAGAAACTGTTTTTTTAATCATAGTAAAAATATTTTTTTTTTATATCTGTTACTCCCATTTGCTTAATTTTATGAAGTTTCGAAAAATTAAAATTCCACCCATTTCATACTTATATTAGTTAAAAGCAGGACTCCGTGGACCATTTAAATCGTCAATTTACCGAAAATCTGCTCTGAATTGTAAATTAAGAAATGTAATAAAAATATGATATTTAATTAACTTTTAATTGTATTTATAAATAAGATATTAAAGAGACTATCGGCTTAAAAATTTTTCTCAATGGATAATGAATTTTACAAGAATTATTTGGATGTTTTAACATTTTAATTAGAATAATTTATTAAGTTTAAATCTCTTAAATTTCTTTATTACTTTTAGATAATATTATTATTAAGTAAAAACTATATTTACTAATCATAAATGGAAAAGTTAATTACAAATCATCAAACACCAATATTTTTAAAAGAAGTTTTAATTTTTTGCATGTGTATAAACTTGCCGATTTTTGTAGATACGGATGATCATACACGACTTTATCAGAAAATAAAAGCAATGATTACAGTAAATTTAAAACCAGAAAGTATTTATAATTCAATAAAAGATGAGCCAAACGAATTATTACATTTTTACATGGTTCTGAAAAGAAACATTGTAATAGTAACTCTCTAGTGTTCATGGGTTGCGTCCCTTGGTTATATTGAAGAAGCCAAGAATACGACAACACTACTTATCTGATTCAATGTTATGAAAGCAAATTCGAAATACCAGCTGGAGGCAGCGGTGTGAAGAGCATTAGTCAAGTATAAAGTGTCAAGGGTGATTCAAATAATCACAAAAATGAGAATAACAAAATATATATGTGAATTTTGTCTTTTGTCTCGTTTTGTTTAAAAAGAAAAGAAAAGATGGCGACTTTAAATAATCCATTGCCGAGTACGGTGTGATCTAATAAAAATAAGTTTGAAACATTTAATGAATGGCTCGACTTTATGTCTTCTTATTTGATCATTAATAATATTGAAAAATTAAAATAAAATTATATCTTATTGAGCACAATTAATAAAATTTCTACAATTAACAAATGAATAAAAATAACTATCTGCGAATGTATTAAGACTTTTCGGAAAGCATCTGATATAAAAACCAAAGAAATGGGTTGAACGTTTAGAATTCAACAAAATGAAGAATCAATTGACGCAGAAAAAAAAGCAGAAAGATGAAAATTTGATACAAAGAAGAACGAATCTTGAATAGATAAAAAAAAAAAGGACTGAAGTGGGCAGACGAAAAAAAAGGAAATAAATAAATCAAATCTTGCATTAAAGTTAGTAGTTGGTTTCTTCAATATAAACCAAGGGACGCAACCCATGAACACTAGAGAGTTACTATTACAATATCACTTTACAGAACCATGTAAAATGTAAGAATTCGTTTGTCTCATCTGATCGACTGCCTCGGTCCGATCTTCTATACTATAACCTATGCAACAGATTTACTTGAGATTAAAAAGAATTGTAAATTTTAAGTAACTCTAGAACTTTTTATTAAAAATAAATGGTAGCCTAATAACCAAAATAGAGATATTGTGACAGATATTCAATCTTAAATTTTAACATTAAAGTATACACTGTCATACTTTATTACACACGTCTTCTGTTTTGCAATGAAATTAATACTTTATTTAAAGTTCTAAGATGTTGTTTTTTTAAAGTAAGCAAACTGCAGAATCGGTACTGCGGATGTGCGGGTGGTATAATGAACAGCCACTCAGAATTAGAAATCGGTACTGCGGATGTGCGGGTGGTATAATGAACAGCCACTCAGAATTAGAAATCGGTACTGCGGATGTGCGGGTGGTATAATGAACAGCCACCAGAATTAGAAATCGGTACTGCGGATGTGCGGGTGGTATAATGAACAGCCACTCAGAATTAGAAATCGGTACTGCGGATGTGGGGTGGTATAATGAACAGCCACTCAGAATTAGAAATCGGTACTGCGGATGTGCGGGTGGTATAATGAACAGCCACTCAGAATTAGAAATCGGTACTGCGGATGTGCGGGTGGTATAATGAACAGCCACTCAGAATTAGAAATCGGTACTGTGGATGTGCGGGTGGTATAATGAACAGCCACTCAGAATTAGAAATCGGTACTGTGGATGTGCGGGTGGTATAATGAACAGCCACTCAGAATTAGAAATCAGAGAGCCAATTTCTAATTTTATTCGAGTTTCTTACATTCACTTACGCTTAAATACTATTTAGAAATGTATGAATCCATCTCTTCTACACCCCATCTGTGGGTTAAATAGTATGACTTGTATCTGGAAAAAATCATTGTTATCTAGAAAAAAATTGCTAATGCAATAGTCAGTCGCAAAAAAAAGAATTATTCTTATAGTCCAAAATATGTTTCGGCTTTAAATAACTCACAAAGGGTTGATAAGCCATTAAAAACAAATCAATTAATCAAAAACATTTTATCGATTTTATTTTTTAACAGTCGGTATATATGTGAACTGCTTAAACTTTCAGTACTCATGTGTCATTAATATCTTACCGTCGGATTATTATTATTATTATTATTATTATTATTATTATTGCTCTTTACCAGTCAAACGTCTATTCGATAGCTTCCATCTTGACTTTGTGTTCAAACCAAAGTGAAAAGATTTCGAAGTGAGATTTTTCAAGATTGACAGGCAGCAAAATTGGCACATTACATATTATTTTATTCTTCTTTGTTTAGATATCAGTATAATTTTGTATTTGTATGAGTTTGCAATAACTTTATGGACTTTCAATTGGGTCATCCTTCTTCTTTTTTTTTTTTTTTTAGCAGAAAATTAGTAAATACCGCTCAATTTCTGCTGTGTTTTTACACCCATGAAACAAGAATTTTTTTTTTTAATATCTGATAACTGTATAAATATTTGTTATGGTATACGACGTAAAGCGACAATTTATAATGGGTCATCTAAAAATAGACTGCTTTCGAATAGACCGAAGACATCTGAGCGTGTCTCTGACTTTACCATATCTAGTGCAATAATCTTTGCGACAGATCTGTGTTCGCGAGGCTTCAATAGCTAGAAACGCCAGTATAACGTAATCTGAAATATCTATGGACTTCATAGTAATAGAGAATCAAGAAAGAATTTAGTTAGTTCATCGTATCTGATAGACAAGAAAATATTGCTGGAGTACATCGCAATCAATAAACAAGAAAATATAGAGAGAGAGTTTAACTAAAACAAGATTAATAATATATTATGACGAATTAGATCCAATCCCGCTAAAAAAATAATAATTAATTTGGAGCCGACTAAAAACTATAAATTCAAACAGACTGGCGTTTGATGTCAACACCGACACGCTGGGGGACAGACGTGACATAGACCAGCGTGTGATTTCAACACCGACACGCTGAGAGAGAGACGCGTCACACATGCAGCGTTTAATTTCAACACTGACAAAGAGACGCCACTAACGACAACGACCACCAAATGTATATTTGGCTTCTAATTTTACCACTCGCTCTCTATGTTACCTTAGTAACACCAACAGAAGTAGAAGTCATAATGTATTCCATTGGAATCGTAAATACGATCCAATTCATCAGACTAGGTCTATATATATACCCCTACTAAATGTCCTCTTTTGTTTGACGCTTGGATTTACGTTTGCCAAGGCGGCGAAGGAATTAACCTCCACAACAGTAACAGCATAACAACAACGTTCTGCCTTGCAGATTACACATTTCCGCCTACACGACACACCCTGTTTTAAAATATTTACCAAAAATCAAGGATTATTCCGATTCAAAAGAAAATTTCAGGACCTATTCATTAATTAATATTTTACCGAATCGTTTATTCTATTTTTCCGTTAGGGAAATATTTTTGTGGGGTAAGTTTCACAACTTCTTTTTCGATATCGCGTGTATACTTTTTAATTTGGGACGTGTTCGTCCAACTTTTTTACAGTTATATAAAAAGAAATTTCAGTAAATAATTTATGCAATATCGAGTGTGAACATACGAAAACATCGATCTGTATCTTGTCAAAAACTATTCAATAAAGATCAAAAGACATTTTTTGAGAATTGGTGCTTGTATAATTTAATAAAACATGTTATTTTTTTCAGATTTGGCAGAAAAATATCTTAATATCTTTTTTTTAATTATTTGTAATTTCTTAGTAAAATTTTGAAATTGACCCTGTTGATGTTCGTCATAAGAGTTTATTTATTAAATAAAGATCTGTTTGAAGAATTTAAAAATGTAAAGTTTAATGTTATTTTGGAGTTTGAAAATTTTTTTAAAGATTTTTTTTTTCCTTTTAGCAACTGTTAGGTTATTTTTGGTATGAATGTACATTCATAAAGGAAAATAATTCCTATATCTCGCGTTGACTGACTACTATTCAATATCGGAGAAGTACTATGGTATTAATCTAATTTAATATCTCCAGTTCAGTCAGTATAAAAAAATTAATATTATTCATTATACTAAGTTTAACAAAAGCGTATAGTATACAAAATTATATTCTTATAGTATTGGTTATATAAGGTTAAAGAAAATTTGCTTTTAAAGATAGATAATAAATTCTTGATTATTGCAATGCTGATCTTTCGTATTAGTTTAGGTTTCATTTTTTTTTACTTTTTCCCGCGCTTTTTTCGGACAGGGGTAGAATTAGTGTTTAATATTTTCATTCTGTCTTGAGTAAAATGCAAATATTACGCATTACTTAAATTCAGTTAATTAATCCTTAAATTTACTAAGATACCTTGAAACACATCTTTAGGACAAATATTGGATTTTAAAATATTTTTTCAAAACTGTATTTCTTAAATTTACTAGAATCATTTTCCAATATATTTTCTTCTTAAATAAACATTCTTAACAAAAATCCAAGTTTTAATATTTGTTTTTGTCTGTGTGGGTGTAAACCCGTTATTTTTTGGGCATTGGTTAAGGTGTTTCAAGGGAAGTAAGATTATTTCAGAACTACGGAAAATGTAACATTTTACGGCACGTTTGTTAATGGTAATGGCCGTTTCCTTACAATGATACATTTGGCATTCATTAATCGAGAAGCCATTACTGTTTTAGTTTGAAATTTATAAAACCTTTCTCATAAAACATTTTTTCGAAAAACAGGTTTCTCAAGTCCTGTAGCTTTTATCGCTCTTTAGATTATTGAATGGGGTTTACTTCCGAACCTTCGACTTGAAGTGGTGTAGAAAGTTAATATCTTGATTATGTCTTCGATTTACATGTGCTATCCATTTTAGCTGTTGTTGCTAGCCCTCTCAAGTGATGCAGTTTCTGTTAGTACAGTTCTTTCTGATTTTGTAGTCCTAATCCATAATGTTCAGAAAAGGGTGATCTTCACAAAGGCCCTCAGGCTCTACTCGTTCAAAGCCATTTTTCCATTTGATCGTAGAAAGCGGTTGCATATAGCTGACAGTTTACATATTTCTGAACAGGTTTGCCGCCATGTATGACGTCAATATGAAAGACTCCATCTGACGAGGTTATTTAAGAACATGGCTCGAGTTTTCAGAGGGTTTTTTTATTTTTTTGTTTCGTAGTATTTTGTAGTTTTGCACAGCCTATTCTATGTTCAATGTATTTCTTTCCTATGTTCTATTTGCTATAGCTGATCCATATGCTGAATATCTGAAGTGTTTAGTATTTATTCATTTTACATCCATTATTTTTATGAAGGATTCAAGGTGGGTGCCATATCCCAATTCCATATCATAGTTTCTGTTTTGTAAAGTCCCATTTTTTTTTCGAAAACTTGATAGATAATGCTGATTTTCTAATCAAGATCATTCTTATCCCAACTGTCAACACTTATGTCATCAGCACAGACATCCTCATCAGTAAATTGGCCATGTGGGGGAAAGCAGGACCTTCTAATGGTAGACTCGTTTGGGTTGCGGTATAAAATGTTTAAATGGTCAGTGCCCATTTCGTCACAACTGTGTATATGCGCAGGGCATAGTCTAGGAAAATATTAAATAAACTGGTACACTCATTTTCTTCTTGTCATACTCCCGATGAGGTCTGAAATATTTCCGTATTTAGGTTCCTCACTAGACAGGTAAGATTTTGTAGATCGATGCAATTCTTCTATTAGTTTAATGCATTGTGGATTCGGGGCTTGGAAGGTGATTTCTAATGGATGAGAAGAGGAAGTCCCTATTGCTGCGGTCATTTGCTACTGTGAGGTCAAAAAAAAAAAGGTATACAGTTTCCAGAGAGAAGAGCAATTCCTTGGAGTTGAATTTCTTTCATTACATATATACCATCATTGCATCCCTTACCAGAAGGAAAACTAAACTGGGTTGTGAGGAGTTGACTTTCGTAAAACGATTAGAACCTCATTAATATAATATTCATTAATACTTTTACACTGATATATCAAATTGAGATACCACTGTGTGTGGGGGGCTCTTGAGTCTCCCTTTCTATTTCCATAATGCAGTAATGTGTGATAGGCCACACTTTTTGGTGCTGATTCCAGACTTCTTTCATAAAATAAAGTAACTTGTTTTCAAATTCAAGCAGAAAGTAAGCCCTTAGTTTTTTCAGTAGCTTTCTTAATTTCTTCATCTGTCAGCTGACTATTGTTTATGTTTGGGGACGGACTTTGAAAAATTGGAAAATTTCCGGACTCCTTTCTACGATTGTTGCCTTTAATCGGATCAATTGAAAAGAATACTTGTCTTAATTAAGCATCTGATTTTGCGGAAGGAGCTCGTAATACACGAAGCCTTTCCAATCCCACCAGACACACAGCATGATCTTGTTTGCAGGAAAACCGGCTTTCGAAATGATTAACATTGGCTTATTTTGTTTCCTTGTGACCTTTTTAATCCACTTTTCATCGCCAGTGATTATTCTTTTAAAAACCATGTGACGTCTTTTGTTACATTTTCTGTTAAATCCTAGGGTAGTCAAACATCGTAGCAATTTACGTATACAAATGTTTATAAATGTTTTACAATGCTTATATGAGCTAATGTGGAGTACCTCAGCGATGTCCCGTGTCGTGTAACAAGGTTAATCTTTAATCCGTGTTTCGATATGATCACCACCAATGATTACAGGAGTGCCGGAACGTTTTCGATTTTCCTAGCGAATAGATTACGAACAGTACTCTCAGCTATAGCACAATCTCTGTAAAGAGCACATATCTTTTTTGCTGTTTGTACAACGGTTTGTTCTTTCAAAGTACAAAAGTAGATTCAAAATCTCCTACAACAATATAAAGGGTTTACATTTCAGATTTCCAGAGGTGGGACCTCATCTTCTCGAGATCAAACCTAACCTCTTATTCCTGTGCGGAACCGGTATTGACCTATCTATCCCGATGCAGAAACTCGCAATACCGGGTTACTCGCCCTTAATAGAGAAACATGACCACTGAAATCGATACGGATTAGGCGCTGATTTGACATGATCTCAAAAACGAGTATCCTGACTTCCCGTTTACGTTTTTCTGCGTGACACTTGTTGGCAGTACTTCTTTTATCTTCGCTCTCTATTTTCACAAGATGATGGAACTAATTTTCAGTAAAATAGCTGAGAAGATGGATGACACCTTCTCTGTTCATCCATCAACCAGCATTCATATTTGTGGGGACTTGCTTATTTACCACAAAGTGTAGTCCACTTGAATAAAATCAATTGAAAAGGCAAATAAGATCCAGCCACAGATCCTTGATAATTCTACTCATATATTACGAATACAGCAGGACATCACACAAACCTCCTAGACCTCTTCCAGACATCCTGCCCTGAAAAATGTTCCGCTGAAGTGTTACCTCGTCTGGACATTTCAGACTATTCACCGGTCAGTGTTAAAGTTGATGCCAAACTAAAAGCATACTTTGATATGCCGTTTCTGGCACAAGATCCTACACGGCGAAATCTCCTCTTTCACCATTCCTCAAATATAGAACCTCCCGAACTGCCGTCCTCATCTCTGAATCGATACTTTCTGACATGTAAATGTTTATACCCCAGAAAACATTCCAACAAAAAACAAATAACCAGCCAGGTTCCCTCCTGAATGTGCTGCAGTTATATCTCACTATATCCTTATTATAATATTTATCTCAGGGAACGGTGTCCTAGGACACTTGCGACATTCAGAACTGCTTGCAATCAATAATTGCAAAAGAGTTATAGAAAATGAAACATGCAACTATGCACAAGTAGTACAAGTCAAGGTTGAAAGCAAATGACTTGGATCCCTGAAGTTTTTGAAAATCTCTAACCAAATTCTCAATAGAGGCAAAGCGCAGATGTTATCTCATCGTCGTCAGATAAGGAAAAGCTTTTCACTATGATCATTCCCTCAAACTTCACGTTAGACGACAAGGGCCATCCCATTCCCGACATCCCCACACTCACGGTGCTCAAACCTAATAATATTAGACCCTATGGAGATTACTGGTTCAGATAGAATAGAATATTAACCTTGAGTTATATCCGATCTTAACAAAACCGTTTAAACAAGGCCTGAAGGAGGAATCATCCCCAAGTCTGTGAAAGGTGTCAAGTTTTTGTTTTGTTCTCAAGAATTCGATTGTGCGATCATCCCCATCTCAGTAAGGTCCAGCAACTGCAGTATCATCAGCAAACTATTTGAGGCTATAATCAACAAAAATGTTGTTGATCACTTCAATAGGGACAACCTCTTTAGAAACAAATAATACGGATTTCGATCGGCTCAGTCCACCGCTGGTATCCTAAATGTCACTAATCACAGATTTAGTGGAACAATCATCACGTGGACGACCGCATTAGATATATCAAAGGCCTTTGGTAAGGTATGGTATAGGGGATTACTACACAAGCTCTCTAGCTATGGAATCACTAGAAGAGTATCCACAATTATCAAGTTAATTATCCGGCATTCAAAGCTAGCTTCTTGGCCCAACTCTCTGCTTTACATTAATGATCTGCCTAAGAGTATATCCCAATCTTTTGTGAATATCTGTGGGTACACATCCCAAATTCTAGATGATAAGAGCCTGACAGCTGATCTCTTTTCTGATCAATGCGGGAAAACTGGCTTTTCACATTCAATACTTCAAAAAACAAACTAGTAACATTCCATCATTACCGAGCAGACCTTGAACTTTCGTCTGTCGCAGTGAACAGGTTGTTATCTCATCGAGGCTCCTTGCTTTGAACGCCCTAGACCTCGTGGTCGCTAAAAATGCTGGAAAATTGGTCGGTTACCTACACCGATCCAGTAAGTACCTTTCTCTTCTTGCTAGGCTCTACCTTTACAAGAGCCTGATTAAAGTGAAAATTAAATATTGCTGCTAAATCTGGGATGGATCTGCACAGTTTTTAGCATCTAAAAGCGGCTACGTGGCCTGGTAAGTGGTTAATTATTTTCCGTCTTGCAATTTCTTTTCTCATGGATGAAATGTTGCAAGCCTCACGCTACTCTATCGCTAATTTCCACAGAAAATGTTCAAACGAAATACATTCTTTAGTTTCATCAAGTTTAACCCTCACGGCTAAGACCCGGCATACCGCGTACACTGCTGGCAAACCACCCTCATTACCTTTGTATTCCATGAATGAGCAATAAGTTCCATTCTTCGTCTAGCTTCTTTCCACGAATAGCTACTTTGTGGAACCGACTCCTAAGAAGATGCCTTCCTGACCATTACATTCTTAACATGTTAACCGAGGGTTGACCATCTTACTCATTTATCCTCTTAAACTGAGACTTTTAATTCTTACTCTTACTGCTCACACAACAAATTTCTTCAGTGAATCTCTAGCTCGAGTGGCTCTTAGTCCTTATATAGGGTGAACTCGAATAAAAAAATGAAATGAAGAAAATGCATCGCATATTTACTTTTAACATAAACTCATTTAAAATTCATAATCCATATATTAATTGTATGAAAAGACGCGTTGAAATGTTACCTTTCAAAATGTGTACATAAATTTCAGTATGTATGAAACGAAACGCTATTTCTGAGATGTGAAGTTATCATTCTTTATACTATTTACTGGTTGGCTATTTTTCTTGCTGTTATCACAACTTTTCGACCGTTGTGCCCTCCAACCTTCTTCAGGTGTATGTCAGGTTACCCGGATTGACATACATTTGAAGAAGGTCGGAGAAAATTCTTCAGTTTGATGAAGAAAGGTATCTAAAAATCTTTCTTGTGTTTGGCGATTTGACGATATTTTTGGAAAAAAGGTAGGGCCGAAAATTGCTATAAACAAATAGAAGGATAAATGTATGCAAGAGACTTTTAAAACTATTTTCAACAACATTAGAAATAATATTTTCCTTCAGGACGTAAATTAGATAACTTAGACTTCAGAACAAGTCTAACTCATACGATAAGAATTCGTCACATATTCTGCAAAATCAATAATCACTTAAAGAAATATAATTCTCTCTTTCAGTTCGCTCAAAGCTAAATACGACTTTCATTGTTATAAGGATTATTTATTGCGCTTTTAAATGATACAAATTTTATCAGAATAGAAATAAAAGTAGAGAAGTTTATTCCCAGGTGTATGGCGTCATCTGCCCCTCCTAAAGAAAAAAAAACACCTGATGTTCGTCATATATCAAGTATAAACAGTAAAGCCGGCGGTTAACGAATTAACAATACAAACTGCATCGAGAATAGTTTTATTGTATATAGTCATTTAACAAATATCCATATATATCACATTACTGAATGCATCATATATATATATATATATACTTACACACACATACATACATATATATATATATATATACTTACACACACATACATATATATATATATATATATATATATATATATATATATATATATTCTTGTTCACCCAGTACAAGACTTAAGTGCCACTCAAGTGGCATTTAGGTCTTGAATAGGGATGTTGTAATGGCGTATAGGAACGGAGCAAGGTTTGGATATTATAAACATATGTAGGATAAATAACAGCTGACCCTCGACTTGAAGAAGATTGTAATGATCAGAGAAGCATCCAGTCGGGAATCCATTCCCCATTACAATAATTCTGGAGAACAAGCTGCCCGAGTGTAACTTACTGCTTACCAATGAGATACAAAGCGAATGAGGATGATGCGAGACAGTGTACGTGGCAGAGTGAGTCCTAGAATGACGACAGTCTGATTCATGCCTGAATGAAATCGTCAGACCATGAAGAATGTCTTCAAGCATGAAGGATACTGTCGTCATTTGGTGTTAATTTCTGTGTCCACTATACTTATTACTCTCTCTCTCTCTCTTCCTCACCCTCTCATTCAGTCACTCACACACATCAACAACAACTTTCCCTTGTTTGACCTAAAAACTCTGTATTTGTTTATATTGTCTCATGTTGGGAAATATGTGGAGCCGATAAATTTCCAGCACACATGATATCAATCTAAATGCAACCGCATTTTTCGGAATTGCATTATATATGTATTTATCGGAACATCCAAACGGAAAGTCGAGTTCTTTACACTCACTTTCCCATAAATACTCATGGGAAGATAAAAATCCATCTCTTCTCCCCCACATCATGGGTAAAATAGCAAGGTTCTCTAGTCGTGGTTGTTAACCATTCTAAAAAAAAAAGGACAACTCTGAATTTAAAACCATATGTAGGTAGAAACTTGTCAGCAATGATCATGCTTAATTAACAAGTAGACATCCATCACGTTTTTCCATTATCCAATCCGTCACACAAATCGTGGACTTCCCTACTCGTTTCCCTAGCCAAACCGAGCAACATGCATCTCTATTAGATCGATTTCTTTGAAAATTGCACCACTGGGCTTTCTTCATGGGTCATACATAGACGCTTTCATCCCTTCTCGGAAATCCCAGGTGAAACTGCAGTCCTCTCCATGGTTCACACCAGTATGCTCGGCACACAGGAACAACTATTTCCAGCATAACCGGTTCCTATTTACTCGTACCAAATGTAAAGGAGTCCTCCAAAAAGCTAATTCACTGTTGCTGACATCGCATAGTCTCTAAAAACTTTGGCTCTTGTGACTACTAACATCTCTGTAATAGGGTACTAAATAAATGAAAGGTCTCTATTCCCGCCTCTTCAATCGATTTGAGGTGTTATCTTCTGCTGATGAAGCTAAATGCTTTCCCCGTAAATTCTCCTGATACGTTACTCTTTGTCTAACTTCCTACTTAGAACTGATTCTCTGCTGAGTGATATGGCATATAGCTCCTTCCTTCTGCTATTATCTCTAACCTTGATCCTCACAAAGCATGTGGACTCGATGACATCCCTATAATAATAATTAAGAAGTGTGCTTTCGGACTAGCTCCTTTATAATAAATGCCTCACTGCCTGCTGGAAGTCTGTTGTTCTAGTTTTTAAGAACTTTGGTTAACCATCTGACTCATCCAACTATCAGACTTAGCTTTCTTTCTCTTTTTGGAGAAACTCCTAGAAGCCCTAATACTGAATTGGTAAAGCATCTCTAAGCTTTTTTCAGACAAGCAATATGGCTTTTGTTTCTCCAGGTCAACTGTTGGTGTACTGACGATAATGGCGGAGTTTATCATGCTCGAGATAATTGATACTTGCGGAAAGAGACTATCATGCTCTAGATAAAAACATTGAAGCCCGTACTGTGGCAGTCGACATCTCGAAAGCCGTTGTCAGAGTATGGTATTCGGGTCTTCTCCACAAGATGAAAAGCTACGGTATCTCCAGGCATGTTTTTTAGTTGATCCAGTCATTCCTATCAAATCGTGAAATGAAAGTTGTCCTGAGTGGCCACACATCTACATCATTTCGTACTAACGAGGGTGTCACCCAGAGCTCCATACTTGATCCTACGCTGTTTTTAATCTTCATCAACGACCTTCTCGATGACATCATCTCTCAACTTGGGATATACGCTGATGACACTACCAATTATCCCTAAGGCTGATCAGTCAGACAAGGTCAAAATGACAGCCGATGTACAAAACAACCTCAAGACCGTCGTTAACTGGCACAAAAGATGGCTTGTGGTCGTAATTTCTACACTAACAGTTTCTTATCTTGCACTTCTCGCATGTGGAACTCCCTCCCGGCTCCATGCTTCCCAACCAACTTTAATTTGCAAAAATTTAAGTGCAATATCAATCGCTATCTACTGTCCTCATGAATGCTCATTTTTCTTTCTCCTCATTACTAATTTTTCTGTTCCTAATTCCTCCACATCCTGTAACCATTTGTGATTTAGTGTCTGTACTTTCTTGCTTGGTGTGCTAACGATTAAAAAAATGTATTTTACGAAGAATAAAAAGAACTGAACATAAAGTTTGCATCAATATTTATGTTTGCTTCTGTTTTATGTTTGTACATAAAGCTTTGTATTTTAGAAGATGTTTGCTAAATTTACTTGCTCTTTATTCTCCTTTTTATTAAAAGTCATATAAACGAATTAGGCAAAAGTGCCGGTAATGTAACTGCTATCGGCTCGGAAGGTACAATCGGTGAATCGGGTTCACTTTCGAATTGAATTCGTTTCTTCTCACTACCAACTATGGCTTAAAAAGAAAGAGGTCAGTCTACACGTCTTAGCTCTCTTGCCTCAGCTTGCAACTCATCTAAGAGAAGGAAATTGAATTTCTAACCGTGAAGAAAATAACGAGAAATCAATCCATTAGCTTTCACAAAAATCTATGACAATTCAGAGAGAATAAAGAAAAATAAAAACAGTTATGAGTATCATGGTCGCCTACGTCCTGAAGGGACATGGCATTAAAAAAAAAACAAATTAACAGAAAGAAAAATAATTTATGTTATCGGCCGGTTTAAAATACTCGGTAGTTTTGTGTCACTGTTGAAAAATGCGCTAAAGCTGTAATTTTTGGCATTGTGGTTTCTTAACGTTTTTTTGTTTGTATTATCCGCACAACATTATTGGAGACTGAATCTTAATGTTGCCTTCTGATCTTATATATAATTAGGTACCTCCAAAGGAAAGTAATACATGAGAAAGTAGAAGGTAGTGAAACACGCTTCACCCTCACATCCACCAGCAACCATACCAATCCAAGGACAGCCGTATCATTGTGGAGTTTATCATGCTCGAGATAAAAACGGTGAAGCCCGAGCTGTAGCTTTGGTTATCTCTATTCTTGTTCGTACTTTGTTTTTAATTTTCATTAATGACCTACCCGCTGGTATCAGCTCTCAACTATGGTAATGATACAACCATTTACTCCTGCCTCGATAAGTAAGTCTGATCAGTTCGATAAGATCAAAATGGTATCCGATGTACAAAACGAGCTTCAGTCTGTACTTAACTGAGGCAAAAGATAGCATGTCAATTTTAACGCCTCCAAAACTAAACTACTCTTTATTAATCCTCTGAGAAACTCTTCTCTACCTGCATATGGCTGATGCTAACCCCCGGGAAAACGACATGTTGCGCCTTCTCGGGCTAACGTTCTCAGCTGACATGAAGTGGAAAAACAATATTGAATCCATTGTTAGGTCAGCTGCTAAGAAAGTCGGTTCTGTTGTGCTAGACATTTTTCTCTCCAAAATCTATCCTACATATCTATGTCTGTCATTTGTCCATGCTTAGATTATTGCTGCCGCATATGTGCTAGTGCTCCAGGTATTTATCTAGAATTCCCTGATAAAATCCAAAGAAGAATCAGCAATATTATTGGTCCTGATCTGGCAGTTCGGCTTCAGCCACTTTCCCACCGCCGTAAGGTTGCCTCTCTGTGTCTTTTTTTATAAATACTTTCATGGTAAGTGATCGATTGAGCTGTGGAACTTGGATTTTTTTAATTTAAGCGCAGTACTAGACTGACATGAAGATCTCATCAATTTTCAATTGAGCTGGCTAGATGTAGCCGTTAATTTTATGCTAACAGTTTTTTTCTCGCACCTCATGCTTCTGGCTCCATACTTTCCAGCCAACTTTGATCTGCAAAAATTTAAATGCAATGTCAATCACTATCTACTGTAATTCTGATTACTCTTTTTCTTCCTGCTCATTAGTAATGTTTCTGTTCTTAATTTTCCCACACCCAGTAACCCCTTGTATCTTAGTGGCTTGAGTGCCTTGCATGGGATGCGCTTGATGTTAAAACAAGCCTAACATTTAAAATGTATTTTGAAAGTATAAAATGTTTCTTGAAGGTTTTATTTTCGAACGGTAGTCACTCAGCGAATTAGCAACCTTATTTGTGTTTTTTATCTGTTTGTTTTTTTTTTTTGTTGTTGTTTTTGTATTTTTTATAACGAGGTTCACCTTTTACAACGCCCGGGGGCCACTCGGGGTGGAAGGCTACGTTTGGTCAGGGGGCATAGAAGTGGAAGATAACGGTTAACCCTGGCCTTGAACAGGTTAAGATTGTAGTGATCGGTAAAAAAACATGCTGGTGCGAGTCTGTTCCACAGGGCAGTGTTTTCTTGGGAAGAAACTGCTCAAGTGGAACTTACATCTCACCGATGGGATACGGGAGGAATGGGGTGGGGGTGATATTCTTTTATTGAGACAAAAACAACCTAACATCGATCAAACGGATGATAAAATTAATTCATTTAATCATATTCATTTTAATATGAAACAAAAGAGCAATATTGTCGCTTGGTACCATACTAGGTCATGGCATTCAATAAATCCAGATTTGAAAGTTTTAAAACATTTTAAAAACATTTATATTTTTTCTGTCACAGATAGTTGGGCAGAATATTTAGTAGATATATCTAAAATAAGATGTTATATTATCTACATGAGTCAATCAATAAATTCGTAGACTAATGACGAAAAGCATTAAATATTGTTTTTAATACAATATCCTTCTTTGTCAATGCACTTAACCAATGCTTCTCCGTTAATCACATAAATTAAACGTTATAATGTGTCAGGCTAGCTACTTATTGACACTGTTGCAATAGAGTTGTAAAAATGTAATGGTTAATTTCCTACCACAAAAACATTCAAGTGCATTTTTCATAAAAATGTGTCTTTAAATTCCCTAAGAGTTACTTTTCCAGCAAAACTATACATATTTCCTTTGTTCTTTTTTCTTCGAAGTATAAATTTATTTTAAAACCTTTAACACATTGACGAGATAGTTCGTGGTCGGAAGTTTTTTATTATGACACCAACTACGAGTTATCTCGTGCCAACAACGAATTTATTCGCAATGATACTTTTAGTGTAAATACAATATTACGACTTCAGTTGAAGCTCTAAATCAATTCTTAAAAAAATTTCGTTGGCTATTATAAAACTAGAAATTTTGTAATTGGTAGTCAATGTGTCTAAACCTTTTTTCATATCAGGATTGCTTTTTAAATATCGAGAGTTTTTGCATTATTAGAATTATATATGAATGAATAAAAATGATCACAATCATTTCAAGGCTAAATCCCCATTTAGTTCATTGTGGAATATCGAAAACAAATATCTTTCATCCAACCAAGGCAAAGTATTCTTTCACACAGACTCCAGAGATTTCGTATGATTATCCACGGAAAGATAAAAGCGCGAAAATGGGAAGAGAAATTCAAAGTGAAAAAGAATGAAAAAAACATAAGAACCAACTATCGTGTCTTATTTACTTATTTCTACAAATAATCACCTACGTCAGTGAAAATGTAAGAACTGCCACTAATTTGCCATTCTGTTAACGTTAATAAAAATGAACTTTTTAAAAATTATAGATAACTTTGGTACAACATCCGTGTTCATAGAGCACTAAGGTAAAAATAACGACACGAGCTGATTGGGAAACCCAAGTCACTCTCGTCCCTCATTTTCATTTTCAGGAGTTGTCAACCTTTTATCGAGACACTTTCTTCAGCGACAACTTAACATCGGTCAAAAGGATGACAAAGTTAATTCAAATATTTAGTCATGCATTTTTATATGGAACAAAAGAGAAAATAAGGCTTTTTTCGCTCCTCTTGTAAATTGTAAGTTTTATCTCTTATTCCATTCAAATCGTCTTTAAATGATTGAATGAATTAAAACCACATTTATACTATTATTATGTTTATTTGCATGTATGGTTAGAGTGTAGCATCTGTCCAACGCCAGGCATTTTTGAACTAGAATCAATTCCAGTATTTGACCGAGATGGCATATATAATATCAAGCAGTAAAGAGTTAAACAAGAAAGAGAAGGTGAAAAAAAAGAGTGTGGATGGGAAAAGATAGGAGGTAAAAAAAACTATGGCGAAAACGATGAAAAAAGATTAATATTTAGTGAAAGAGAGAGGTGAGGAATGAAGACAAAATAAAAGCAATTAGAGACAGACTTGCTAGCTGAACATCAAAAGACAATGTGCAAAATATTTATAGGGAGATAAGGATAGAAAGGTGTAAATGGTGTGAAATATATATTTTTTTAGTGCAACATAAAGATAAAAATAATTCCGTAGACAATATTTATATTTGGAACTAACACATGTTTGTATTAGATTGAGATTTAAAAATAAAAAATAAAGGGGTATCGAAAATAAAAAGAAATAAAGGAGAAAAAAAGAAATAAAGGCGAAGATATAGACAATGAGGGTAAGGAAAACAAAGGCACGAAATAATGGATAATCATAATTGCCAACACTCGTAGAATTTAGGTAACATGGATGAGCAATGAAATTTAGAAGGAATAAGGAGAAAAATTTAGAAGATACAGTCTTAGGGTGAGGGGAGATCAGATAATGGATAATCAACGCTCGTGGAATTTCCTTGGATCTAGCTAACATAGACGAACAACGAAAGAGATTAAGGAGAAAGTGAGAAGCTTTACTGTGTTTGGGTTGTGTGGATAGGATTCATACTCTGGTTTAAATTAAAATTTAATTTAAATGAAAGGGAAAATTTTTTTAATTTAATTTAAATGAAAGGGAAAAAAATTTAGTGGAGTATTGTGACCCCCGGGGAACACCATTGATCAAAATGAAATATACTTATCCAAATACGCTCGGAATCATTCGCTTGTTCAAATTTTAATTTAAATCAAAGGAAAAAAAAAACATTCAGTGGGGAGGTGCACCCCCCGGACACCCTTTGATCAAAATGAAATGAATTCATCCAAGTACCCTGGTTGATATAATTTCAGAATATATATGGTTAGGAGAATTTGTCTCCAAAATCCCTAGGAGTTCGATAAGAAATAAAGAGACAAAAGCTACAAATTTATAAATTGTTTCAAGAATTTATTTTAGAACATTCTTCTGTATACAATTAGAATTGTCTTGTACCATTTCTTGATTTCCATGGGAGCAATGACATATACAAAATCAAGATGAGTAAAAGATGCTGTATACCCGTCGTAGTTTGAAATGTTCAGCTTGTCTAATGGACTAAAAAATCGGAGAGCAACGTTCAATTTCCAGTCGGGTTCCTTAAATGTGTCACCTACACGCAAATACCCTTGGAAAAGATATAAATCACTCTCCCCCAGCTATGGGTCAGAAAGTACGACTTTTAGCTGGAAACATCATTGTTATTCTGAAGAATATTTAAATCTGACTTAAAGAAACTTTTGGAATGGTGATCACATTTTGTTAAAAGAAATTCGTCTTGAACTCCCAAATTCTATATTTATCTCATTATTAGAGTATTTCTAATGCAAGCTTCAGAGTTTTTCAACTTACCTCCTGACGTGGGAAAGCCCTTAAAAGTCGTAGAAAATCGTTCTAAATCTTTTTCATGAAGTCTGGCCATTATGTTCATCATTTGATAAAAGAAAGAATGTATTTAAAGAACAGATTTGAAATAGTGAGAATCTGTTACTATTTTCAATGCTGGATTTATGCCGTTTTCATCCCTTTCATGTACTTTCTATGAAACATTTTTCTAATTGACTATTTCATAGAAAATCCCCAAAATTTAAAAAAAAAAATTTAAATCACTAACAAACATCAAATTAAATTATTTGTAGACAGTTTAGAGACATTCAAATTTATATCAAATATTATAATCTTTATGAATCCCCAAAATAACACTTTCAAAGTAAAACAAAATAACAGCGTCTGTTTCTAGCCTTTTTTTCAAAGAAAATTAGTGACATCTTCTCTCTTAACTTCCTTCTCTCTTTTTCTCTCTATGTTTTTTTTCTTCTCTTCCCCTTCGATATCAATATATAACTTCCGTTAAGTTAACCGTTTAAATGTATCAATATCTGCTAACTCACTCATGTCTTCTCTTTCCCCACTCATTTCCTCACTTCGTTAATTTACATATGTTTAATACGGTCCCTCAAAAATGTGTAAATTTTCTTGTCATTTTTTGTTCGGAAGTAAAGTCTGATGATTCGCAGTCCTGTAAAAGGGCTGAGGTGAAATAATTTATTACATGGAACCTTAAAGTGGTCTGTTTTTATTTAAATTATTTGCTCTGGATTTACATTGTGCTCTCTGGATTTTATCCTCCTTAGGTTTACCCATACGGATTACCTAGTTTTTCATAAACTATATATATATATATATATATATATATATATATATATATATATATATATATATATATTCTGAAGAAGCCATAGAGAGTTACCACACTCGGCGAAACACGTCGTTTATATCTTTTCCACTTTCTCTCATTATCTTCACTTTTATTTTGGATACTATTAATTATCCGCCACACACACACAAACGCGCGAGCGCACAAGCGTGTGAAAACTTACTTGTGTTAACACATATTAACACATATCAATACTGAAAGACACACACACACGTACATTTATATATATGAAATGGACATTAGAAAATATACAAATTTATGTCCAAAAAAAACAGATCTATCTATAAATACCCACATATACATGTATGTTTTTATAACATATTTATACAGTGCACATACACTGATATATAAACACATAAAATAACTTGTACATTTAGGCATAAAAGCATATATGTATTAGAAAACTAATTATATACATTTGGATATGTGCACTTTGGGCCTAAATTGCAATTGTGTGTATACCTACATATCCTATATATATATATATATATATATATATATATATATATATATATATATATATATATATATCCCATTTTTATTTTGGCATCATGTATAATTCAAAAGTTTTATCGCCTCAGTTATCAAAACTCTGCCAAACTCATTATTTAAAACAGCCTAGAATTCTGTGACCAAAGGAGAAAATTTCTACAAGTTTACAAGACTTTTTTACCTTAATCAGAACTTCAAACTTTGGACGATTTCTATTTGTCAGGAGCTAAAAAAGGAAATAATACTGGCTGAAAATAATGCTTTCTCAATTGAATGCCGATTTAGGAAAGCATTTTTATTTGAATACATCTTAGATACATTTGTCTTGAGACACGTTAGAAGACATTTGATTATTTTTTCCATTTATTCGCTATCTTCTGTTGAAGGTGTTGATATTTTTTTTGCAAATCAGCTGTAAGTAAAAGTATCATGATTATCAAAAATAATAATTATAGTTATATATAATACGAAAAGGCGCCGTCAGTGAATAACTCCAAATAATGGTCTACCTTAGTTAAAATCTATTAACCGCCCAAAGAAAAGAAAAAATCGACGAGAGTGTTTATACGGAAATTATGCAAGCATACTACTATGTTGGACACAAGAAATTGTGTTAATGAGTACTGCTGACATAGAAAAACTCTTCCAATAATTTCCGGTGAAAAGCCTTCATTTAGGTCAGTTCTCAGATGAAAGTCTTAGTTTCATACTGCAATGTTCGATCTATATATGGAATCCTGTAAATGCACCCCGACATGTACTGCAATTATAGCAGAAGTTGTGTGTTTTGAACAAGATAGCCTGAAAGAGCCCATTCCTCTCCAGGTTGCTTTATACATACAATACAGATACAGGGTATTTTGTGTATTTTTTTTTTTAAGGAAAAGAAAATTATTTAATATATATATGCATGACTTTATTTTATTACTTGTTCTTTTTGCTAAGGACACTAAACTTTACAGGACTTTTAATTTTTGTCGGACAAATCGAGGAAAGAAGGAACAAATTTGTATAATATTGGCCTATTTCTTTTTAAGAAATTTCCTTTTATATTTATTTCTATGCCAAACAACAATCATTATTTTGAATTCAATTGAACGAAAAGAAACAAATAAGAAAAATGCTTCCAGCCCAAATGTTGAACAATTAATTTTTTCTGATTAACAATGCACTCTCCACGTCAGTTTTCTTTTCGTTTAAAACATAATTGTGTACGTGGGCGTGAATGAGATACGGACAAAGGATTGGGGGTGAAGCGAGAAAAAGAATAAAAGAGAATAAATGATGATATGAATGTATAAACATTATGAAATTATCTTTACATTCGTCCACGTTTCAAGGGATTGTATGACTCACTTGGTGCATTTTCATTTTATTTTGAGGAATGGGTATTTTCTTTCTTAATAGAGTTGGTGTTCATCTCTATGCTAGATGTACTGATGATGATGATGATGATGATATTAGTGCGTGTTTCAGTCGCGTATTCTATACCAATTCTACCACCTGCCTACAGACATTCGGTTTAAAGCTCCATAATTTCAATCAGCGTTACATGTCTTAACAGATTAAAATGGTTTGAAATTTCAAGAATTTTACCGAAGTACAAAGCCAGATACAAAAAGAAGGCTGACGGTACAACATGAACAAACACAATGAGTACGTTGATCCGAATAACAAAGTATGACAAAGAATGATATATTTTCATCTCAAAATTTCCAATAAAAATTATTGCATTTTTCATTATATAAGATGCTTTTTTTTCACCACAAATTTCTATGTCAAAATCTATTCATCGAAGGTATGAAGCGATAAACACAAGCGAGGGAAAAAGTCAAACGGTAGGTTCTTGAAAATAAACTCTACGAATGGATTGCAGATCGGAGAAGGCAAGGAATACCCGCTTCAAAAAAATAGAAAATGTTTTAAAGCAAAGACGATTCCTTGTTATAATATTTTAGAACATTTTACTGGCCACATCTCTTGTTGTTTTCGGTTCATGAAACTCAAAGGCCTTGTCATGGGAACTAAAACTGGACAAAGAAAATGGTCAATGATTTCTCAGATGTGCATGTGAGGATAAGAAATGATATAGTCATTTAAGAAATGTATCAGTAACACAATGAATGTGACTGGAGATGTCATTCTCTTTTATCATAATATTCGACACAGTCATGAAATCTATGATTCCTTTCCATATGATAGTGAAAGAAATGAGGATTTGAGCCAAACTAAAAAACATGAAACCATTTTATTATTTTTATTTTATTTATTTCCTTGATGGTATTTTATTTTAATATTTTCAGCTCTTTTCTGTTTAGAATACTATATACTCTTTTTTACAGTATCACATTGAATGTTTGTTCAATAAAAATTTTTTGAATATGAATGTAGCTTATTTTTCTAAAACTCTGTCTTCAAAATAAGCGTGCGTTTTATACACCGGTGTGTCTTATATTCCAAAATATATGCAGTTTGTTCCGTTAATAAATATAGGAAAGTTTCAAATTGGTTTTCATTTTCGTTCATTGCGACCCAACTATTCAACCGGTTTACTCCTCAGTAATTTAGTGATTTTACGGAGATAAAAGAACTCATTGTTTTATAAAAAAGTTCAATTAAAAAAGCATAAATCCTATACCGACTTACTCACATACACAGTTGTTAATTTTGACATGAAGTTGGTATAATTTGTTTTCAGGTGTTACCAGTGCTAGTGCTTTTACATACAGTCAATCCTATTTCATGTCTAACAGCCTTTCAGCAGCCTTTCAAATGATATCAGTAATGACTGGGTTTTACATGCATTTGCCACTACAGTTGATATTTACGTCTTTACGTTATTCTTAGTACCTTTAGTTGTTATATAAATTCAGCTAGCATTCATGGAAATCTCAAATATTTTCTTTTTCTACTGAAATTAAATTATAGTTATCAATTTGATGTAACGCAAGTTACCTAAATTTAAAAAAAGAAAAAACTATATATCAGTTCTTAATGTCGCCTTGATCAAGAGACTGAAGTTACGACAATTAGATGAAAATATGACATATTCAACCAACTCCAATAGCCACTATAGCATCGTCCCGAATGCTATGAGACTTTTGGGAATTTATATTGATATTGTTTAATATGGCGGGTTCCTTAATTTTGTAGAAAAAAAAACAAAAAGTATGAAAAATACAAGTTATCAATGGTAGGAGGCATTAAATTTTTATCTTTCTTACAAATGATATATTTATTTCGTTTGACATTTGTTTTATTAACATGGCAGCCGGTCCGCACGCCGGCTACTCGAATATATCCGTTATCCGCGTTATGACCTTTCAAATCAGCGACATAATCTCACTCGACATATTGAGAAGAAGAATGAAAAAACAGCCAGTCGTTAATTTCTCTACTGCGCGTTCTGTTTTTTATTCCTAACTCCCCATTGCCTTGAGGAAGACGTCATTGTCAGACTGGTGATATTAATTTATTAATTAAGTTATTTTCGAATTAAAAACGACAAAAATGAAGTAAAATAGATATTTAGTGTATGTGTGTGTAATTGTTCAATGCAGAAATCATTTATATGACAATGTTTTGTTTATCTTGATAAAAATGTGAAATTCTTCCAGATGAATTGAAAATCATGCTGGAAACTAAACAGCAATGAACACGAAAAATCTGAAAATATTTATTTTATTCATTTTCAAATGTTTTCCTCAACTCTCGATCCCAAGTGTGTAACAAAAAAGAAAAAAAGAAAAAAACTGCCAGTTTTCTAATCTAGTTAAGAGACTTCCACATCTTTTCAAAGACAAATTTTATTCTTTTGTAAATGAAATATCTTAAATCAATGGCCTTTTTGTAATTTATCATTTTCCAGGGAATAAACAATTGTAAACACTAAAATTGATAGATACATAGTTGATTGATCCAATTTGAAGTTGATTAATCCATTTTGAATTTGATTAATCCATTTTGAATTTGATTGTTCCATTTTGAAGTTAATCCATTTGGGAGTTGATTAATTTTTTTACCTGAAAATAAGTCCATTTTGAAGTTGATTATTATCATTTTGAAGTTGAAAAGGTATAGAAATCAACAAGAAGGGATGCAGAAACAGCCAGAATAGCATTATTATTAGCCGCACACATAGGTGAAATCACAACAAAGATATAACTGCTGCTATAAAACAATGAACAAACACGTGCAATATGTAATGTCAAAGGCAAAACGCCAACAGAAATTTGCTGCGAGCTTATTGTAGTGTATGGCGGAAATGTAATGGACAGGAAGCACAGGTATCGGTCTGGTGTCGTGCACTAACAGAAGAGCGTACATGTGTGAAGGATTAGCCCATACGCCGTTCATGATCATCAACAACTGAAGATAACATTGCGCGCGTTAAAGCTTTAACATGACAGATGGTGCAAATTTTATGATGTGGCTGTGAAACTTGATCATCGAAAGTTGGTGGTTGTTGAAATCTTCCTCGAGAAAATAGGGATATTGTATAGTCCCTAAGCAACTCACAAGAAACTACAGAATGGAACTGCCTGAAGGAAGCCGTTCATCGAAAGAAACCAGGATGTTTACGTAGAGTTGTCATTCTACTGCGCAACAACAAAGTGACAAAGGAGTGATATTGTCAGTATGATTTACCGCATTCACTGTTTAATTATCATTTGAGTCTTTAAGATAAGACAAGTACATCAATATCGACGTGCAAAAGTATCATATGCACAAGATTTTATTGTTATAGTAAAAAAGACATTGGATTAGTAATTGTTTGGCCCTTTCAGACATCCCAGATAGATAGATAGATAGATAGATAGATAGATAGATAGATAGATAGAAACAGAGTGAGAGATAGATGTGTATGCGATGTTGCTTTTCAGACATAAAAAAGCAATTGTACTCGTTTCAGCATGTATAATTCATTGATTTAATGTAATATTGAAGATATTGATATCGTCCTTGGCGTTGAATTTATATGAAATGGAAGCCTTATTTTTATTATTCACGATGAGAATATAATCACTGTCCGTAAATGACACTTGAAACAAATACTATCTTTGTCTTCTTGTGTGTTTGCAGATCACGTTTCCAATCAATGTATATAAATGGTATATCTATATTGCATAGCTATAAATGTGGATAAAAGGGATTTAAGCATGCTCTTGAAGTGTGGGATTATTTTTAAAGAGACAACAAAATATAAAAAATGGGTTCATAAATGAAGGACTGGGAAGCTAAAGAAGTGGAGAGTGAAAGGTAAAATATATATATACGAAAAGAGAAAGAAAGAAAGAAAGAGTGTTTTAATTAGAATAGATAGATAGCTAGCTAGCTAGCTAGCTAGCTAGATAGATAGATAGATAGATAGATAGATAGATAGATAGATAGATAGATAGATAGATAGATAGATTTATTTTAAAGTAATCAATTTATTTAGATTTAAAACTATGAATAGATGTTTAGATTTCAACAAAAGTAGATAATACTTTACACACACTGAAAATTAATCGCTATAATCATTTTAAGAATATAAAAAAAATCCACAGATTTCAGATTTTCTCGCAATTATAAAATTAAAGTTGCTCATATTCTTTTTTCTTTTGGGTACCTTCAGGACGTGGGCGGTCACGGCTCTTCACAACTTCGCTCCAAGTAACGTTTAACTCATTACCATTCTCCTTTGTAGGTTATAAGTGTCCTTCTAGTTCCTATTTTCTTTAAAGTTTCCTTGTTGCTCACATGTTCAGTCCATGATATTCACAGCATACATTTATAGAAGCACATCTATGTCACTAAGTGTCAAAAACATCTCAATACTCTATCAGTATTGGTTAGTTTTAACTTAGCCTGACACAAATCCACAGATGTAGAAGAACCAATAAGATTTGAATTTACTACAGTAGTAATAATCCATAATATTAATAATATATGCATAATTATCATTTACTTCAATAAAAAGATACTCCTTTTTCAACATAATCTTATTCCTTGTCAATGAACTTAAATCAATGACGAATATTAATCACATTAATCAAACATTATAGATAGTTTTTCTGATCCAAATTCAGTTAACCACGTTACAGGCTACAATCTATTGATTCATACTTTATGTATACATAATATCTGCATATAGTTATATCGAAAGCGACATTTACAAGTACCTTCATATAAGCTCTCTGTGTTTAAGCATGCAAGTAAAAACCGTATGTATGTAAAAATATGTAAATTTGAATGAACCCATACAAACGTAAATGTGGTCCAAAGATATGAAAAAGAGGATTGCTACTCACACAGAAACGCATAAATATATTTACATTATACTAAATACGTTTTGTATTTTATCTAAAACACCGATGTAAAGCACCGGTGTTTCTGGTCTTACTGGATTAAAGATTTTCTGGAAAAAACAAATCAATAATAAGCTTATGACCAACCATTCTGTTATCGATTACTTCCACAATTTTGGCTATATTTCATTGTTTTCTTTTTTAGAAAAACTCTACATCGAAGAGAAATATTTTATTCTTTTTCTTCTCTTGAACTGTTAATGCCTTTCGTTTCATACAAAATACGTATGAATGTATTACATTTCACTTTTTAGATCTGTTCAACTTTCTCTCGAATCGATATACATTGCTGTTTAATTTGTGCTTATTTCAAAAGCATCGACTAAAGATAAATCTCACCAAAATGAAGGATTAGCATTGACATCATTGTGCACAACTTAAATCAGTTGCTCGGTTACAAGAATCTCAAGTGTCCTTTCGGAATTTTGCTTCCGCAGAAGAGAAATTGCTGAACCAGATAAATAAATGCACAACTTCCGTGATAATCGATAGAGCGAATAATTTCACGTATAATTCGGTTTTTCTTTTCTTTTCACCAATAAATATATGAATCTACTCGGGTAGAACGCATTAATTTTCTACCTGTTAGATCCGAGCCGTATAAAAGCAATTATTCCACGTTCTGTGTAGAGGTTAAATATTTGTCACTCTTGATTGCCACTCATACTTGACACCTAGAAATAGGCTCGCTCTTTAAAAAAATGTACACAATGAAGTCAATAGTTTTTAACAAATAAGAAAACTGAAAAGAGAATTGGTTTCTGGTTTCACATTACATTATTTATATTATTCGGACTGTTACCCTCATCTTCACTGCCATATTCACAACGTTTCTGCCGTTGAACGCTCCGACCTTCTTCAGGTGATTGGAATTTCGAATTGAACCCTTTATTTTGCCCACCGAGGTAGATCGCTACTCGCTGATGTCTCAGTTATATCGCTTTAACTCAAATCTCCAAGTTTTTTGGTTCACCACTTCTGTACTCAAGCATTGAGCTGCTTGGGTTTATTCACTGGATCTCACCAACGTCTTTATAAACTGGGCCATGTGTCCTTGTGTATGAGTGTCTGGGACTAATAATCCTAATGTCTCAGCAACTGTTATTGCAATCATTGTGTTGTTATTCATTGCTTTTCTCTAACACTCTTTATTACTGGTTCCCATATTTTATTCATTTCTATGCTCGGTCCGCTCAGGGGATTTTTTGTAGCCTAGCATATGTGCTAATTCCTTAAGTTTTCCAGTGATGTTCTCTGACTATTATTTCAACCTCAATCAGCACATACGCTAGTCCACGAAAAATGAGCCAACCAAGCATATTGGAAACAGTAATAAGGAATGTTAGAGAAAAGCAATAATTAACAACACAAAAATTGCAATATAAGCTCTGGTAAAAAATATGCAATAATAATAACAGAAAAATTGCACTATGAGCACTGGTAAAAAAAAAACGGTTGCTGAGACATTAGGTTTATAAGTCCCAGGCATTTATGCACAAGGACATATGTTCCAGTGGATTAAGACGTTGGTTAGATCCAGTAATTAGATCTATAGTGTTGTGAGTTCAAATCCAGGCTATAGCAGTGGTGAACCAAAAACATTGAAAAGCTGAGTTAAAGCGAAATAACTGAGACATCGTGATTCTAGAACAATCTACCACGGTGGACAAAATAAAGGGTTTGATTCGAAATTCCAAGTTTTTATATATATATATATATATATATATATATATATATATATACTGTTATCGAACTCCTCCTAGGATTTTGGAGAGACCCCCCACTCATAACCGTATATATTCTGAAGGTACAGTACCCAGAGTACTTGGATAAGTATATTTCATTTTAATCAAGGGTGGGGTCAACCCACACTGAACCCCACCTCCCCTTTGATATAAATTAAATTTGAACAAGGGAATGACTCCTAGGGTATTTGGATATGTATATTTCATTTTGATCAAAGTGGTCCCCGGGAGGCACAAACCACCCCATTGATTTTTTTTTCCTTTTGATTTAATTTAAATTTAACTTTGAACACGGGAATGACTCCTATCCAAAATATAGAAGGAGAAAGCCAGAAGATGGAGGTCACATTAGCAAGATCAAAATGAGACAATATAGACATGAAGTTGTTTAAGAAATCACCAATCAGTGGGTAGTGCCTTACAATACTTATTTGCTGTAACAATTCAACTGTCATACCAGTGTTTAAATCTACTCTTCAATTCATTGAACTTCTCTCGGGTTTGGGACATAGACCCCCATAAGCATATATGTTCTGAAACTACATTGCGTACTTAGATAAGTATATTTCATTTTGATCAAAGGTGTTCAAAACCCACCATCCAATCTATGATTTTTTCCCTTTGATATAAATTAAATTTAAATTTGAACAAGGGAATGACTCTTAGGTTAATTGGATAAATATATTTCATTTTATTCAAAGGGGGACCCCGGGAGCACAAGCACCGCTGAAAACATTTCCCTTTGATTTAAATTAAATTTAAATTTGAACAAGTTATGACCCTATCCAAAATATAGAAGGAGAAAGCAAGAAGATGGAAGTAACATTGACAGGATCACTGAGTAATATTGAAATCAATAATTTTTCTCCACAAATCATAAAAATTATTTGAAATTAATCATCATTTTCTTACAAAAAAATTGTGACACTCAGCAAGGCACGCGCACGCGCGTGAGTGTGTGTGTGTGTGTGTTTGTGTGTGTGTGTGCGTGTGTGTGTGAATAAATAATTAACATACAGTAATAAGGGCAATCACGAAAGCAATTATTGATGGTTACGTTTGCACACACCTACACCCACACATACACACACACACACAGAATAAAGAGATGTAAAAATAATCTGCTGAACTTTATTTGGAAAAAAAATCTATGGAAATCTGAGTACAGATTTAAATATATAGATTATTTCATAAATAATTATAGTATATATACATAAAGGTACCGCCAAAGATTCACTAAAAAAATGAGTTTATATGATGAAAAAAATGCCCCAAACTTTAAAAATGTTTTATCGTCAACATTTTTATGTTATTATTAAGAGAAACTATGAAAAGAATTTTATTATTAAATTATATTTTTAATCCTTTTTAGAACGTTTCGAAATTCTGGTTAATTTGTTTTTCTTGTGACAGTGAATGACCATAAATTTGTATCGGAAATTTTAGCGTTTTCTTGCTGTGAAAAATACGCGCGCCACGCATAATAATCAAGGTGTTTGCAAGTCTGGGAAGTTAGTTGGTCAGATGTAAGGGGTTATGCGGTCACATAAATTGTCTGACAGCCGTGACTGTGTTCTCCTGCTTGTGTGGCATGATGCAGAGTCCTATTGCCAGAGATAGGGTCCTCCAGCAGCCACCCACTTGACCCAAGACAACACTACCTCCTCAAGGCACTTGATATAGGCCTCCGTGTTGAGTGCGGAGTCCTGTGTGAACATGAATGGAGGTATCACATCGCCAGCATTCGTGAACACTCCAAAAACCATGATGTTGACTGGATATATTATCCAACACTTTCCGAATCCTCTGAACTGTCCCCAGATTGACACCCAAGCACTCTGAAATGTTCGTACTGGAGCTTCCGACGCGAATGGCTAGCAGTACAGCACGCCGTTTCCAAATTTCTGGCAGAGTGAATTGCGTCATTGTACTTTTTTCTCACAGACGGTGCTCAAATGACCCATACTGTGCATTCGATAAAATCAAAAACAAATAACGCGCATGCGCGAAATTAAGATATAATATGGCGACAGGGTGTATAAGGTGTAATGGGTAAATAATAATGGATAAATAGGATGTATTTCAATTAAATCAATTTTTTTCTGTTTTCTATGGATATTTACTTATTATGCATTTGTGTATAGTTATCATTAAAAAAAAGTATGTTTATTCATTAGTTAGAAATACAATAAATTAAAAAAAATATGCGTACGAATATTTTTCCCCCACTGTATATAAACAGACGACCTTATTTTACTCAATTTTAGCATTTAACACTGATAATTAATAAACCTAAACAAAAACCACAAGGGAAATAATTGCTAAGATTATACACCGATTTCTGTGGATATCTATGCTGATGATATAATGGTATATGGGTGCACCTTCAAAATTCTAGATGACTAGAGCTTGGCAGCGGATCTCTACTCTGGCCTAACTCTAACAGCTCTACTGGCTGCTCACATTCAATGACACAAAAACCAAACAGTCGACGTTCCATCATCACTGAGTGGAGCCTGAATTTTCATCTATCGCGATGAATGGATCATCCTCTCAGTAAGGCTCCATACTTTCAGCGACTATTTGAACTTAAGCTTACCCCAGTGGAACGAGTACAAACAGTATATCGTTAAAGCTACTGGGAAAATGGTTACTTCCCTGTGACCGCTCTAGGAAGTACCTGGCACCTCCTGATATTACCTACCATTACAACTGCTAGATCAGACCAAAAATGGAATGATGCTCCCCAGTCATCACCTTCCAGTCTCGATAGAGTCGAAAAATGAATTATTTTCTACCTAACAACCCCTATCCTACAGACGAAACGTTGCAAGACTCTTGCTATTATATCGTTATTTCCACGGAAAATGTTTAGACAAACTACATTCCCGAGTCCTAACCTTCACGGCACATTTCAGCAAACCACCCTTCGTATTCTATTGGTGGGATGTGTTCCACTTGAGCAGCTTCTTCTCACGAACCGCTACTTTCTGGAACCGACTCACAAGGAGATGCCTCCCTGTTCTCTAACAATCTTAACCCGTTCAAGTTTACCATTATCTTCTCCAAATACCCTCATAAACTGTACCTCTTACCTCTTACTCTGTAATCCTTTACCTCGAATGGCTCTTGGACCTTTTAAACAGTGAAAATTATTGTAAAAAAAATTCTACTGCTTTGTAATGGTTCTTTTTCAGTTTTTTGATTTCATCGCTCGATCAACTCGAAAGAGATGCGGAGGTATTTTTGTTATATCATTTCCTTACAACTATATCAAATGTTAGTGTTTAATGTAGTATTTATGTAGGAATGATGATTGCCTTGTTACCAATCTGCAATACTTCATTGGTCACTCAAATCTTCCGAAATTCATAGGTAATTCAGAAAATGTATTTCTGTTCTGCAGCAGGAACTCTTAACATTCATTGACTGCAATTTGGAGGAAACATCGTCTCCTCCAATATATATAGAGAGAGGAAGATAATTAACAATATATACCACTTAGCAGATTTATTACTGATCTAAAATTTATGACCATCATTCGAAAATTGTGGCCAGATATTTAATGTCTAATATGCTAACAACTCGCGACATGTCAAATCGTTCAGACAGAAATGAAATCTGTAACATTGACGGGAAATGAATCGTTGTGGCGCAGAATCTACTAAAAGATAATTATCAGAACAAAGACAAAAACAGTAAGGATCGTTTTAGTGAATCTTTGTCGAAAACCCAAATATCATACACGCCTCTAAATGTAAAAGGACGTTTCAGTATAATAGAAGTCCTCGCCATAAAAAATCAACTTAACAATAGCAAATACGAACACGGCCATATTGCACCGTGTTCGGGAATTAAAAACATATCTACGTATCAACAACCTACACACTATTTGCAATTACATAACAGAAATCCTTGAAAATGACTAATAGATTAACCGAAAGAGCTCGGAGCGAACCATAATTTGAACCCTATGTCCCCAAAATAGAAATCTCTTGTTCTTACACAATAAAGACAGAATAAAAAGAGAATTACCTTGTTAGACATTTTCAATTGAACATTATATATTTAGGAACAGTACATTTCAAATTTAAATATTTGTGTATCGTATAAGTGATATCAGTCATAGAACTGTTTCACAGAGCATGACAGCAATAAAAATGAATGTATTAAATATTTTACACGGCATTTTAAGATGCCGTATAATGTGGTAAATGTTATCTAATGAGACTTGTTTCATTTGCAGAATAAAACTTATGAGTATTTTGAGATGTTCTTTATATTCTTTACATTCTGAGAAGCTCTTTGACTGCTTTATAATGTATAATACCAAAATAATATATAGTAAAATACAAAAATATTTAAATTTGAATTGTAGCGTTCCAAATCGCCAACATGTAACTATAAACATATATATATATATATATATATATATATATATATATTTGTCTCAATTTCTTTTCTTTTTACATAG